>JANEHU010003957.1:0-36767 GCA_027563435.1 Nasonovia ribisnigri
TAAATATATTACAGTTTTTAGGTGAGATGATTGTTTGAGGTAATGTAATCTGGTAATTTAAATTTTATGTATGATACAAAACTGCTGCAGATACTATATACCGAATACAATAATAATTGATTATAAACTAATAGATCTTCATGTATTTAATTAAATTCTGGCATTTAAATTTTATAATGATATCACTATACTATTTGATGAACTAGGTTTATATATAATTAACAATATATAATTATTGATCGATATGACTATACTATAGGTAGATAGGTTTTATTCATAATTAGCTTAAAATCAAGTTAATTAATAGAAAATTGATAAATAACTATATATAATTGACGCCTTAAGAGGCATTTATTTCACTCCGATTCTCATCTCAGTGTCTAGGGAGGTAGGATTAGGGCGTTAGGCAGGTTACCCGGCGGTGGAGCGTTCGATATCGGCCGCGGCGAATTGTGTAAATTTGTGGTGGCTGTGTTTTATTAGAAATTCTTTTTTTTCGCGAATTATTTATTTTATTATTATATTAATTCTTTTTAGCCGTTGCCGCGTTCTGTTTGAACGATAATTGACGATTCTAAAAGTTTTAAACGTCTCACAGCCCCGCTCGCGACGTATTCGGAATCCCAGCTAAATTACCTAGCATATGTATATATTATTATTACGTATTTATTATGTACCTAATTGTCTTTATTTCAGTATATGTTTATCGGACTACAATAAAACCACACGATATATACACACCGGAAACGTAAAAATATGCGATTTAAGGTTTTAGTACACACGATTTCTACGAATTAACAGAATTCGTCGTTGTGTAGAAATGGCTCAAGTGCTATAGATTTAATTGTACATTTCATCTCGATAGGTAGTTAGGTAGGTTAAGGCGTAGGACATGTGTAACACTAAGGTAGGCGGTTCGATACCGGTTGAATTGAATCCGATGGATTGCGGAGGCCGTCTGAATAGCATGGCCGCCCAAAATCTAATTTTTTTTGCGTTTTTTTTCACGTATTTGTATATTATTATTTTTAAAATGTATATTTTTATGGTTGATATATTACCGCAATAATTAACGTTGTCTGCTATCTGACGCAGTTATATTTCAATTGTGTCATGTTACTGCGTTATATTAGATTAAGGTAGGTAAACGCATATAATAAACCTATGTATATACATTTATTTTTGTCGCTTTGTCGTTCTAACTTAAACTTTTCTAAATATATAAAAAACTCTATTCTGATGAATAAATAAGGTTTTCAACACTTACATTTCAAACCAGCAACACATACACGCCCGGTGCATGGCCTACCTGACTATCTACTTGCATGCGAGCGACTTAGACTCCCCCTGCACCCGATCCGCCGCAAGCGGATTGTCCGTTCGGGAATCGACTCTCTCCCGAGATGACTGATAGCTAGACACTCAAACTCAGAATCCGATTTTCCGATTTCAACACACACACTCAAGAACCGGACATACACGCCCGGTGCACGGTCTGGTCGGATTGCCTACCTGACTATCTACTTGCATACGAGCGATTTAGACTCCCGCTGCATCCGATCCGCCGCAAGCGGAATGTCCGTTCGGGAATCGACTCTCCCCCGAGATGACTGATAGCTAGACACTCAAACTCAGAATCCGATTTTCCGATTTCAACACACACACTCAAGAACCGGACATACACACCCGGTGCACGGTCTGCGATCCGACGTAGTCGGATTGCCTACCTGACTATCTACTTGCATACGAGCGACTTAGACTCCCACTGCATCCGATCCGCCGCAAGCGGATTGTCCGTTCGGGAATCGACTCTCCCCCGAGATGACTGATAGCTAGACACTCAAACTCAGAATCCGATTTTCCGATTTCAACACACACACTCAAGAACCGGACATACACGCCCGGTGCACGGTCTGGTCGGATTGCCTACCTGACTATCTACTTGCATACGAGCGACTTAGACTCCCACTGCATCCGATCCACCGCAAGCGGATTGTCCGTTCGGGAATCGACTTTCTCCCGAGATGACTGATAGCTAGACACTCAAACTCAGAATCCGAATTCCCGATTTCAACACACACACTCGAGAACCGGACATACACGTCTTCGGATTGCCCGATTGTCGTACGATCGACTTGAATCGCCGGTCGATTTTCAGCGGCCGTGACTTACGACTAGACATTCTTCCGCGTTCAAAAATTACCACCAGACCAGTGCTGCCAACGCGACGATACCCGACGACCCCGCGTTCCCGCCGCAGGCCGGATCGAAAAACCCAGCATCGCCCGAGGTGAATCGACAAAGAGCACCACCGCCCACACAGTCTTTCCGCCGCAGGCGGGATGACAAACGACCGAAGTCTAGTCTTATATAATAAAATGCTAATAACGCTATAAGATCCGCGGGGGGCGCTGACGGGCACTGACAACGCACGGATTGAATAGACATTTTTCACGAGTATTGCAGTACATTAACTATTATAGCTAAGAGTTTTAGTAGGAGGTTGGTGTGTCAATGTCGTTTATGAATTACTTCAATTCATACCTCATACCTGTACTAACCTTTACATTGGCTTACACATATTTTTTTGCAATATTTTTTCAAAACAAGAAAAAGAAAACTACATATATATATAGTATTATAATAAATGAATTAAATGGTGTAGTTATGCTTAAAATATTGTTTTTATTATGTCGTTGGCATGCAAAAATGTATTATACATATTAGAATTTAAACTTCATTGTATTTAAAATACATGTAGGAAAAAATGTAGTAATTAATGAGTACATTTTGAAAATTACATTTTTCTTTTTACTTTAGTAGTACGACCATACATGTTGTCTTCAGTATTATTCAATAACCCATATGTGAAACGCAAAATTCAGAAACGGTTCAAGTGCTCGAGATTCAAATCTGTTTTTTGCATTTTTTTTTTTTCAAAATTTTTTATTGGCATTACTACTAAATCGTCAGGTCGTCTATTCACGCACGGGCAACTGTATGTAGCGTTTTCCCGAGTGAGGGACTCTCAATCTATTAGAGTTGGTATGTACGGTAATGACCGTGGTAGATTCGTCACAAAGAACATTGTGTACAGAGAAGTTCTACAAGCGATATAACAGTACGTTGAAGTCTACAAGAACTTTATAAACATCGAATCCGATCTGTGTGATACAAGTCTGTGTGACACATGGTTTATACGCAGTCGTAAGTACGACTCGAGGAGGAGAGAAAGTTCGACGACCTCCACGTGGTTCTCTCTGGATGCGGATTTTGTAATGAATACGTAACTGATGTCGAACATAACAGGATGCAACTCACACACCAGGTGGTAAATTATTCAGAATTATTTATGTACTCAACGATATATTAGCAGATAATTGTATATTATAATTGTATGACTCCATCAACGCAGGTGTAACTAAAACCCAATGAAAACACTTATCATTGTACTACTGAAAAGTACTAACACATAAAGAAAGTTTGACAACCTCTACGTGCTTTTCTCTTGATGCAAATGTTGTCATGTATTTGTATCAAATGTCGAACATGCATTTAAACAGGCTGGGACTCACACACTGGTAGTAAATTACTTAGAATTATTTATGTACTCGAAGATATATTAGCAGATAATTGTATAAATTTGTATTGTTTCAGAAAGATTATACTAAAAATGAGAACATCACAAAGGTGTAACAAAAACCCAATGAAAACACTCATCGTTGGACAACTGCTAAGGACATTGAGAAAGTTTTACAACCTCCACGTGCTTCTCTCATGGTGCAGATTTTGTAATGTATTTGTATCAAACGTCAAACATGCATTTAAACAGGCTGCGACTCACACGCTGGTGGTAAATTATTTAGAATTATTTATTTACTCAAATATATATTAACAGATAATTGTATATATTTGTATTGTTTCAGAAAGATTATACTGGAAATGACTCCATCAACGCAGGTGTAACAAAAACCCCATGAACAGACTCAACGTTGTATCAATACTGATTACTAATTTGTAACTAAACCATACTCTGTTAATCATAAAAGTTCCTACAGCTAACACTTAATTATTATTCTTTGTAAATTTGTAACTGATGTAGCACATGCATATATATATATACATTTAAATTGATTAATAGTAAGTTTCATACACAAATTATTATAATTTCAAAAACACATACCTACCATGACCAGTGTTTCTAACTTATTTTCAATTTTGTTGTATGTATAATATGTTTGATTTCTATGTATTGCAGTAAACACACAAATTAATAAAAAACTTTAAATATCATTACACTACACTATGTATATTTGTATTAGTATTGTTTAACAATATTTCTGGTCACCTAAGGAAATATGACTAAAAATTGTGCCACCGTTATTGATTTTCATTGTAATAATATTATGTGAGTACTGATTATTAGGTATTTAATACCTTATCTAATACCTTAATTTTAATTTATCTAATACCTTAAATTACTATAAGAATTGCAATAATAAGTACAGCGTTTAATTTATGTATTTTAATATTCTTCAAAATATAACATGATACATTTAATTTATGTTTTATAGGCTACACATATATGCATTTAACTGTACTTAATAAGTACTTATGAACAATATAATAATTTCATACACCACACCTACAGGTACCTGTATAAGTAATTTAGAGCATTTAATTAGTTTCATGGTACGTTTTTCACTTGGTATGCATAGGTTGTTCACAACCATACACCTATTAGTGTTTTATACCAGATGAGAAAAGACCGCAAGACACTCAAAGTCACAGTTTTCGGATTGCATTCCTCATTGTGTTACCCGACCGTTGCACGTCGTCGTCGTCTACCTGGCAGAGTACGCCCAAAGTAAAGCCGGGTGACTGACTTCCTAGACACTCAAAATTGCGGCAGCTATATGAATTAATTTCTTTTTGAATTTCCGGCGGAACGATTTTCACTATACAACCACGACTATATTCGCGACGTCGCTCCCTTATCTCCCTCTTACCATTATCACTTTTCGTGTTTTCGCGCGGATTTTTTCATTATTATATATATTATATTAGAAACTTTATTTTCTTCCTTCACTTATACATACGCACGTTATAAGATTCGCACATCATGCATCCAATCCGCCATACGCAGATGCCCTATCCCGCAAAGATTTGCATTCGGCGATGATTGATAGCTAGACGTTCGATTACAATTATTCTTATTTCCTAATTTCTTATACCCAGTCAAAACAGAACCGGGCATACGGCGGGACACGGTATTATACCAGACGACAAAAGACCGCTAGACACTCACAGTCACAGTTTTCAGTACGACTCAATTTTTTTTTCGAATTTCCGGTGAAACGTTTTTCACTCGACCACCTCGAAGGCGCCGGAGGCGGCTTCCACAACGACCGGAATCGAGGCACACGTGCAGCTAGTTGTATACATAAAATAACATAACATTGTTAACATAACAATCACAAATATAAAACATTTATATTGTAGTACTGTTAGAAACTATATAATATTTTACTGTTTTGTAACTAACGAAATATGATAAAAAAAAAAATTAATACAAAAAATGAAATATAATTAAAAATAATACAAATCACAGTTATGAGTTATAAAGGGGGGGGGGGTAGTGATTTGTGTAGCTGGGGATAGAGTTCTTTAAAGTCTAAAGTATCATGTACAAGTGAATTTAAGATATTACTTAGCCGCTTTTTGACATCACAACCTTTCTAACTTGAGTTTTTTTTCTCAGCGAAGTTGTTATACGTAGTTGACGGAGTGTTTTTATTGGGATATCACTAAATTTTTTATTACAATTTTTTTTGATGATACTTTATTAAAAGTATTATAGAGGTCAGAGAGGTAGGACCATTTTTTGTGAAATGACACAAATTGGAATATACGTGTTGGCCGTCCCATGTACCTAATACCGTATGTCCGCGGTAACAGTGTAAACTTTACCACTTATTATCCTGTATATATTTTTCAATTCTGTTTTCGGTTCATTAAATGAGTGGATCTTCAATTTCGATGACTTACAATTTTTTTTACTCACGTATTAATCGAAATACGGTGTAATACTAATCCCAACAAAAACACTCCATCAACTATATATAGCTTGGCGGTGACTTATAGTATGTACTTAAATAGTATTATGGTAATATTATAAAAATATAAAATGGGGATGTAAATATTTATGTCAGCATTATATAAGTTTAGTTGTAGTAAATATTAGTAGTCACAAAGTTAAGTTAAATTATATGTATTAAATTATAGCACTTCATCAAATACAAATAATTATAAACAATTTCTATACAAATTAATTTAAGAAATTACTAAGCCCCTTTTTGAAACCACAACCTTTCTAACTTAAATTTTTTTTTTCTTATTGAGGTTTTACACATAGTCGACGGAGTATTTTTGTTGGGATATTACTAATTTTTATTACAATATTGGATAATACATTATGAAAAGTATACTATGTAGATTCTACATAGCATACTGATAAGCCCGAACTCGTGTATAATATTTCAAGTCAATCAGTTAATTAGTTCAAGCTTCAGAGAGATCGGAATATTTTTTGTTATCCAACCAATCCGCTCGCGAATACCCCCGTTCCCATCTCCACAATACTTCTGATCGATTGACACCTTATAATATGTCCTTTTATTATTTTCATCCGTTTGCCCAGTAGGCTGGGCTGATGGATCAGCATAAATTAGCTAGAAATACCAAAACGTTAATAGCTCATACTAGAAGCGTAAAAACTCAACAACAACAGATATTACAAATTGCACTTTTGTGCTTTTTAATTAAAATAGCTTAAATTTACCTTAAAGATCATAAAATCAATAATTACAATTAACCCTAATTTACTTCCAAAAAGGATGTGCCTAATGAAAATAAATCTACTTAGATACCTGTTTTTTACAATTAACTTACCTTCAAATCCAGCATATTTTAGAAGAACTATTAAATTTTGAAATAATCCATATTAAATTAACTACAATAGGTAATATAGAAATCAAGGTCAATCAAAAGTAGATTAGGAATTTATTGATTTAGTTTAATGGACAATTAATTGGAATAATGGTCATTATAATCTCAGTAGTAATTATATAAGAATACATAATATAATTCTCGACCTTTAAATTTTTAACTATTTGAATAACAAAAAAATAAGTCACTATTTAATTATCAATTATAAGTTAAAAATATTACCTCGACAACTCTCTAAAAATAAAAAAAACGTTTTAATAATATTTTATAAAGATAGATTATTATTATAATCAATTTTTTCTACTTCTACAAATTACGGTATAATAATTTTCACATATTATTATGTAATAATAAAACTATACAAAATTTAACCATCCTCCGATTATTTTGTATGTCTCATTATATTTTTAAATAACTATATAAATGATGTTCTATGTAAATATAGAAAAAAAATAAACCATATTATTGTTGAGAATACTTGTCATGCCTTAACTAAATCAAAATTGAATTTCTCTAATATCTCAACAAATTGTATGCATCATAAATTATAATATTTGTAATAGCTTATAACATATTAATAGGTATACTTCAGCTGGATATACTAGAATTATTTTATTTTATTTGTTTCCTCTAAAATCAAAAAGTATGCATTTAAAAAAAAAAACTTAAGGTTTAGGTAGGTATAATATTTTTAATATCTATTCATTGTATGCAATAAAAATCTAATAAACAGTATATCTAATTTTTGTTTTATCTAAGGTAATAACAATGCAAATTAGTTTATATTTTTAATTCTAAAAAAAAATACAAATCACTGCTGATACAAAGCAACACAATAAACAATTATAATACAAATAAAATCATTGTGTCTATACATTTATACATACGTTTTAAATTGTCCATATCATTTGAAGAACCTGCAGGCATAACCCAAATAGCAATTACTAGAATTGTAAACATTCTTAAACTATGCTTAAAAAACATAATTTCGATTGAATATAATAAAGTAATAAAAATATAATGTGAACGTTGAACGTTGATGAAGGAATAAAATAAAGTAGTATTTCTTGAACTATTTCATGTTAGCTATTTTCTCATAACCCATGTTTCTCAGCACAAAATAAATATTATTCACATGAACGTTCGGTGAACGCCACATGTATTATTTTTTTTTAACGCCTGAGTAAATAATGTGTATTTTACATTAAATCCACCGCATGTAACGATAGCATAATGAAGCAGGCAAGAAAACCTTAGATAACTGTGAAGAAAACTTGTGTTTATATTTTATTTGTTTGTGTGCCCACTCGTTAATTCAACCGACTATTATTGAATATTCTCTTTACAAATTGATGTATACCAAACTTTATCCGTTTCCGTTAACATAATACTTTTTTAAAATTTATTATTTCTACTCAAATCAACAAATGTACTTTGTAAGCTTTACGCTGAAAAAATAAATATTAAAATGCATATAATATTTCTTGGTACTAGATATTTTTTAATTTTTGAACACCTGATAAAATAATCAGTATGCAAGTCAAATGCTCCGCAGAGAATATTTACATTTTAAACACATGTGTATAATCGTTATTTTTATAAATATATAGATAAACAACTTTTAAAAACTTTGAGACATTTAAATTTATACCTATAATATTCATAAGTTCGTAACAAATTGGCTTGATACTTGATATTTTTCTAAACTGTTTATTACTTGATAAAATAATCAGTATGCAAGTCAAAAGCAATCTACAAAATAATTGTAAGTTGCTTTGAAAAGAAACAATACACAACTGCTATCTTCCTCGACGTAACGCAACTACGCAAGCCTTCGACAAGGTATGGCACCATGGACTTGAACAAAAACTGAATTCTCTTGATCTTCCCAAAAATCTACTAAAAACCATAGTCTCTTTTTTATCGGATCAAACGTTCCTAGTCAGAATTGGAACCGACTTTTCTCAATCTCCCAATGTTGAAGCTGGAATCCCCCAAAGCTCAGTTCTAGGCCCTATCCTGTTTAACATCTACTGTTACGACATACCAATTCCTTCAAACTCATAGCTGGCGGTGTTTGCGGTTGACACAACAATAATAACACAAAGCAACTCCCTAGAATCTCCAATACAAAATCTCCAAACTGCTCTAAACACAAAAACCACAAGGTTATAAAAATGGAAATTAAACCTTAATCCAACAAAAAAATATTTTCCAAAAATGTTTTTCCTAAAACGATAAAAAGATACCCAACCCATTTGCATTGATAACCAACCAATACAATGGAACAATATAGATTACTCTGACAAGTACCTTAGATTACTGATTAAAATATAATAACAATAATAATAATCTATTAAACTTTCGAAAATGATGATCATCATTGTAGAATGTAGATTACATTGTAATGCCTTAGCGGCTTAGCAGTACAGTCGTATAACGAGTACTACTATAGTCGTTCAGTCACGTATCTTTGTTCGCAATAGTGCGTATCGTGTGGACGTGTGGTGTTAAATATTATTTTAAGTTTAAAATGGAAAAGTGGTTAAAAGGGAATAAAAAATCAGATACTTCTACTTCAACTAGTAGCATAGGAATTCCAGAAACAGATACTTCTAGTTCGACAACCAGCAAAAGAAAAAATGAATTTTTACCTGCAAACAATAAAAAAAAAACGCAAGAACGATTCAAAATGTATAAAATTTGGTTTTATTGCATCATGTGTAAATATGGAAGAACGACCAATGTGTATCATATGTTCAAATACACTCTCAAACGATTGCATGAGGCCTGGAAAATTAAGTAGACATTTAATTACCATGCATCCCGAACACCAAAATAAAACGTCTGATTTTTTTGAAAGAAAGGCATCAGAACAAGGTAGGCATGTAGTTTTTTTTGATAAACATATTAATTTAAATAATACACTTCTTAAAGCTTCTTTTGAAATGACTTTACTAATTGCTAAAGCTAAAAAAAGTTTTACTATTGGAGAAAATTTGGTTTTACCTGCAGCAATAAAAATATGTGAAATTGTACACAGTGATAAAATTGCAGACGCATTGCGGTCCATCCCTGTTTTTTAATGATACTATTAAAAGAAGAATAGACTGTATGGGGGATTATATGAAATCACAATTATTAATTCAAATTAAAAGTAGTGACACTTTTGCAATACAACTTGATGAATCGACCGATCTTACAAATAATGCCCAGTTAATGGTACTTGTGAAATATCAATATAATCTAAAAATAAATGAAGATATACTTTTTTGTGAAACTCTTTCCGAGACAACAAAAGGCATAGATATATTTAAAAAAGTAAATGATTTTTTTCTTATAAACGAACTAGACTGATCCAAATGTGTTGGTGTATGTACAGATGGAGCAGCAGCAATGACTGGTAGAATAACAGGGTTTAAAGCAGAAGTGATGAGAGTTAGTCCTGATATAAGATTTGTTCATTGCATTATATCGTACATAGGGAACATTTAAATTTTCGAAAAATTGGCTGTGAACTGAATTCAATTATGAATGAAGTAGTTACGAAGTATTGATACTAATCAATGGTAAATTTCGAGAAAACCCGTGCCCTAAATTCTCGACTTTTTAAAATTTTATGTGAAGACATGGGATCCAACCGTAATACATTACTATTCCATACTGACGTTCGTTGGATATCCGGTGGGAAAGTTTTGAAAAGAGTTATAGAACTAAGTGATGAGCTTCGTATATTTCTTCGTGATATTAAACCAGATTTATCTGCACTTTTAAGTAATGAAAAATGGATATGTTTAACTTCATACTTAGCAGATTTTTTCGATAAAGTTAATCAATTAAATCTATCTCTTCAAGGTAAAAATACCAACATTTTAATACTTACCACAAAACTCAAGTTTTTAACTCTAGCCTTTAATCAAAAATTGTCTTCTTGGTTAATTGCATTTAAAAATGGAGATTCCTCAATGTTTACGAGTTTACATGATTTAATTACCGTAAATGAGCTTTCAGTGACATCTTCAGTTTCAAGTGTAATAACTGATAATTTGTCTTCAATGCTAAAACTGTTATCTGAATATTTTCCAAATTTAAATAAAAATAACGAACACGATCGGGTAAAAAGACCATTTTCTATTTCTTTGAAATACGATCATATTTTATGGGCCGCAAGAGAGCAATTAATTATTGAAATTAGAGAAGACTCAACTCTTGAAGCCGAATTTAATGAAATTATTATTACTGAATATAATATAATATAATATTACTGAATTTCGGTTAATACGACAACAAGAGTATCCTGTAATTTCAAAAGCGGCTTTACTTATATTAATACCTTTCGCATCAACATATCTTTGTGAAACTGAATTTTCACAACTTCAAATTATAAAAAACAAACATAGTTCATGCATTTAACAACAGTCTTTAGAAGCTAACTTTCGTATTTCAGTTTCAAACATCACACCTGACATAAATATGTTATGCGAAAATATGCAAGCCCAACCGTCACATTAATAATTATAACATTTTCTGTTATTATTATTATTATAAGCCTAGCCTGTGTTTGAAACCAAATCAATATATTACTGAATATTTTTGTATTGCTTTATAGTTATCACCAATTATTTTTTGTTTATATATGTTTTAAGTTTTATACAACTATGAGATTGCATGTTTGAAAATATATTTAAAACCATTTATTTTCTTTTAAATTTCAATAATTTATTTGTGTGAAATAGTACATGTAAATTAAGTATATTATTAAGAAAAATAATTAATGATTCTGATTGGGGGGGGCTTTGACAGTTTTACATTATATTTAGGGGGCCCTATAACAAAAAAGGTTGAGAAGCACTGCTTTAATGAGTACTTCTTGTCCTAGAGGACGGTAGAAATAGAGTGGTTTGTAGATAATAAAAGATTACATAATAGAATAATATTCGCTCTGTATAACTACGCCCAATCGAAAAAATCGGAAAACAATTCACTTAAAATTATATATACCTATTATATATTATTACTGTCAAGATGGTGGGCCGTGGGGTACTCTACGCAGGGTCAGCTTGTTTACCATTCCCTATATCACGTATGCAACGACTTCTCTGGAGACCGTGATCAAGGCCACAAACACAAAATTCAGTTTAATTATTTTAGTTTTCCTTGGCATTAGATGGAAGTATGAAACAGATAAAGTGTTACCTATTAAAAAGCTATCAGAAATAAATATAAACATTTATTTTTATAAATACCCTTGTCAAAATGAAACATTTTGTTTGAATAATTAAATTATATTTTCTAGTACATATTAATTTGTAATTTATTCCTTTACGTTGCTCGATATTTTAAATTTCAATATAGATTTATGTTACCTAACTCATTAGATAGGAAATTCAGGTACACTATCACCGCGGGCAGTGGTGTTTTATGTAATACTATCTAGTATCTGATAATACTGTCATATTATGTACGGATACAACTGCTTCCTTAATTCAGTAAAAGGCAGTGAGCAATGAATAATAATGCAAAAGTTTTGAGAAAAATTTTGGACCGTATCAACCAAGAGACTGTACATTTTCTAAGGTTAATGATAGGGTAATCAGAGTTGAGTGGTATAGTTTATATAATTGGATAGAATATAGTGTAATAAATAGTTTAGCTTACTGTTTTTATTGTCGCTGTTTTCCACCAACAAATAAAAATGCTGAAGACTCATTTACATTAATCGGTTTTAAATCTTGGCATAGAGCTAATAAAGCTTTTTCTAATCACGAAAAAAGTATTTATCACAAAGAATCTTGTGCAAAAATGGCTGGATTTCATTCAAGCAATCAGGTCGGAAGCATAGCAACAATAATTGATGACAAATATAAAGGATCAGTCAAAAAAAAGGGGGTCAAGTGGATGTCGCTCTGCTGTACAGTAGGTTAAAAGTAGATCACTGTATAATGGATGGTATTAAGAAAACGATTCTGAGTGGAGACGGTATGTCAGTCTAGGATATTTTAAATTATATTGATATTGTTAATTTACGGTAGCTGGTAAGTTGAATTAATATTATTCATATTATTTAATTATTAACCTAAAATTATCAGTGATGCTGGAAAAATATTACAATATATACTTTTACTCGTTAAAATTGATTTTATTATGTGATTTCGTCCAAATTTGAACAATTGTCAGTAAAAAATAACTGTGTTTATATATTTTGTAGATTTTTTGATTACAGTATGTACTATTTATTAGAATTTTTGTTTTAAATTTTCAATCCTTAGTTATAAAAACTGATCATTATAATTGTCTAATTACAATGATTGATAATTTTCCAGATTTTGATGAATTTTGTCAAAATGCTTATAAAAAAAATGTGTGCCTATGTATTTTTAATATTTTTCAACTGCTAATGTAACAATTTATCAGGAGCCTTGTATTAAATTTTCATTTTTTTTGGCCCAACAAATAAAAATGTATTGGTATTTATAAAAAAAAAAACTAAAAAAATTAAAATTGAAATGGTCCTTCAAAAACTCAAAAACAGTCAAAATATATTCAAAATTAGATGGTGTATAGAAAATTCTAAACTAAACATTCAGTGAAATTTTCATGCATCATCTACAGTTATTTGTTTTTGAATTGCAAAAAAATAAGAAAATCGCTACATGAGAAATCAAGTGAATATCTAATCTTGTAAAAATTTGAACTTAAAATGCTCATAAAAATTTATTATGACTTGCTTATAAACATTTTTATATTGATAAAATTAGGCAAACTTATGAGGAATCTTGTATTACATTTTTAAACCTTAGATTTAAAAAGGAAATTTTTATGAATTTCTAACTCAAAATAAATTGCACATTTTCGACATTTTTACGTATTTTGTCAAAATTTGAACTTTGATAACCTATAAAAAAAAAATTTTGACTACGGATTTTTAATATTTTTCATCTGCCTTTGAAACTATATATTAGAAGCCTACTATTAAATTTCCAAGATTTCTTACCCAACAAATAAAATTTTATTGACATTTATAGAAAAAAAACTAAAAATATTGGAAACTGAAAATGTCCGTTAACAGCTCAAAATAAGTTAGAATATTTCGAAAATGCAATGCTGTGTAGAAAATGCTTATATAAACATTCAGTCAAAATTGCATGTATCTACAGTCATTTCTTTTAGAGTTATACCAAAAACCAAAATTGATTTTGTCGAAAATTGGTTTTCCGTAAAAATTCCCGTTTTTTTATTTGATTTTTCATTTGTTTTTCACGGTGCTCATGAAAACTACTGGGAAATTTTTCACCCCTAAAGTACCAACTAGATTCACTTTCCTATCAGTAAAGGTACTATTGAAGAAAATTTAAGCATTTTTACTGTCCTAAAAGGTGATGACCATCCTCACCTTTGAATCCATTGAATCATCAAACAAAGGTAATTTATTGAGTTATTACATTAAGTTGCTAAATATAACAACGTTCTAAAAGAATATTTTATTGAGAAAGAACATAATTATACTTATACAAATGTGTGTTTAAGTAGTTTAGCTAATTTACAAACTGAAAAAAATTATTGCATTGATTTCGACCAAGTAATTGATTAGTTTGATGCAACATGTCTTAAAAGAGGACGTCGACTCAGTTTAAAATAAAAAAAAAAAATTTTATGTTTTATAATTACAAATAATAAAGGTTTCACTGTTAAAATAATTCTTATTTATTAGTTTAATTTATTATTTAAAAAAAAAAAAAAAAAATGTTTTTTTGGGTGGAAATTTTTAATGGAAATAAGTATTGGTGGGTTAGAAAATAAAATATTTCTCTGCACCACCAGAAATATTTGCCGATCCTAGGACCGCCACCGCCACCCCCCTACTTCACCGCCTAGACATAAATCATACCACTGCCGCCGTCACACTGCTCTCCACTACTAGACCGCCACACTAAACGTTAAACCGGTCCACCACTACTCCCCGCCCTGCCAGTACGCGCTGCCACCGCCACCTCCTGTACTACATAGATCTGGCCGCCGTCACACCACTATACGGTATAGTCTATACCTCCTCTTATACACAATACAACCGTATACTATACGCGTAAATGATGAAGACATTATATACTTAATCACCACTACTGATTACCCTACCATGCATAGTATTAAGCGTGTAAATATTCTGTCACAGTTTTCTTTCAACAGTGTCAAGTTGTAAGTCTTAGCAATATGGCAGGACCAATAAATGAAATGAATCGGTTATACAAATATGTTGCACCTCATCTGCTGTCCAAACTTTTCGATTGTAGTAATTTTACAATCGACTTTGAAAATTGCAAGTTTTTAAACGTCAGATTTGATCCAAAAAATAAGTTCAATATCATTGTGCAAATAATTATAAGGTATGTAAATATATCTACGGACTTCTTGAAGCGAATTTATTCATTAATGGGTAATATTTTATCCCATATTCTTGATCCTGTTGTGAAATATAAGAGAATTTTTTTTTTGGAAGATGAATTTGATTTGCTTACAAGTAAAGGAGAGCATGTGTTGGTTATAGAGTCCAAAAAAATAAACGGATGTAGAATCATATTAATTTGAAGAGATTCGATGACAATTCAAGATTTAGAGTGGTCCATTTTCGAAACAATTTCAAGAAAAAACGATATCGTGAAACCTATTATTTTAAATCAAATCAAACAAATTTTGGAATACCTTAAAACTGATTTCAATTGATAAATCCGCAACACGCGAAGAAGTAATTACAATAATTAAAGGGATTCATATCGATTTAATTGCAAAGCATATTCCGAAAAAAAACATAGTTTTTTAAGCCAGATCAAATTATTCGCAACTGAACAATTAGTAGTCAATTGGATGACGAACAGTTCGCTAAAAGTAAGATTATATATTTTTGAAGTTATTCAAAAAAAGTATTTAACGTATGCATTAAATTAGACAGTGGATGATGATGAACTTATAAAATTTCTCCCGCCTACCCAGAGGATGTCTGAGGTTGATGAATTAAAGGTAATATTTAATATATAATTTTTATTATTATGATTACTTATTTCTATTTATTTTAGTATTATATGGAGGGCTTTGACGTGGAAGTGCTGAAGTCTTTGCCACCAAAATACTCAAGTTATATACAATACCCTCTAATCAGTGTATTACAAAATTATTTTAGTAATGATGATAATAAATATTCTGTATATCATAATATGTGTTCTTACGCTATACATATCCCCACCATGTGTCTTACTATATCACCGTAAATGTGTTATTTCCTTATACCTATCCCCACCATGTAACTTACTGTAGAGTAGAGATTCACTCCCACTCTCAACGGATGCACGCCATAAAACGCATAACACGAGCATAGGACAAGTCAGTTACCAACTAGCTCTTCAATTCGTAACCCGCTCTTTAAGCAGTGAAAATTTGTGTATTTAATCCATCATAATGGCTAGTCAACTTATCGACTGTTCGACTTTTTTCTTAAATGAAAATGTTTTTATAAATATTGGTCTGGGTCCAGATTTTTTGTTCAATTGTGTTGTGTGTATTAAGAACAATTCACAATGCGTGAAAATAAGTGTAAACTTATATGAATCGTTGATTGTATTGCTCAACTACATAAACTTTTTACAACCTTCCCATTTACTGTTGGAGGAGTTCAAATTGATATTAATAGAAGAATGCAACGGTGACAATATTCTGTCAATTAAATGTCTACAGCAAGACCAGAAGGTGGAATTGACTAGGGGGAATGTTACAAGGGTCTTGGAATTGGGTGATTCTATGCAAGAGGTTATTCAGATGAAAAATATCTTCACACGGTCCTCCGCATTACATCAAGCATGTAAGATTTCAATGTTTCTCGGGAAGGAAATGCCATTAGCTAAAAATACAAACATAAGTGATGTGAAAGATTATTTGAACCATATCGAGGTTAAGAAATTAAAACAGCGTATTCCCGTTGCCGGTACTTGAGATTTAAAGCTCAAAGCATGCAAACAATTGGCTAGGGGCTGGTTATCTTCATCATCCGAAACTGAGGTAATACGAATATATATGCTTACATATTATTTTATACTAAAGAAATCTCATTTTTTTAGTTTGAAGTCAAGAGACCGTGGATAAGGGAATTTGCATAACGTGAAAGGGCAAGACTTTAACTAAGTTACTAATTTTTCATATATTTAAACCGTTTTTAAATGGACTATAAGTTATAATTTGATCATGTAAGATGAGGAAATATGCTGCAGTCTTTGCTGGAATAGATTTGTCTGTTTCAAACTTGATCCGTAAATCTACAGTCGATGATTTTACATTGTCGTTCTGTCGTGATAAATCCACGACTATGATTGGTACAAAATGCTGGAAAATGTTTTTTGCAAGTAGAGGCTCGCTATATTCTCTCTCGTAGTATGATTTTTGGAATTCTGCATATGCTTTGTACAATATAGCCGTAACGTTCTTTGTGAAATCTGCACGGAAATCTTCATATGGTTATACTTCAGAGTTAACGTATACTTTCAGGTTTTTCAGGTAGCAGTCATCGAACCGTTCCGATGGATTAAATAAATTATTTTTTCGATCTGTTTGAAATCCAATTAATGCAAATCTTGGTTTCTCAAGCAAACTGCTTGATTTAACAGTCCATGAATGAGAAGTGTTCTGTGGGAGAACTGGGTATTCACACAAGTCCCAATTTCTGAACGCACCTGCAAGTGGTTTACGAGAGTCTAATACTTTTAATAGTTTTATTTGTTCTTTGTCACTCACCCTGATAACGGCATCTTCCAAATAATTTTACTCAGTTCAATCGCTACTTTTTTAAGTTTTTCTTTACTTTCATTTGCAATGGTTCCCGAAACGTACAACGCATCAAAGTCTGTAGAGGATCTGTTTAAAATGATTTGTTGGTTGCAGTTGAGGAGTATTTTTTTTTTTATAATCTTCACAAAATCTAAACAAGTGTTTGAGTGGGATACAACCAGCAAATTTGATATTCAACATGAAATGTTTATTTTCACTGGCATCCATATCTACATCCCAAGCAACATTCTGTAGATTGTTCAATTCATTATGTGTGCGAGCAGAAGCCTTTAAGACTCGATGATATTCCGGGAGATTTTAATTTTTGTATTACCACACCGTTAATTTCATATCGGATTTCGGAAAGTAAAAACGCTAAACCGTTTTTTGTAAAATTGAATTCGCTCGCATATGCTGCAATATCTGTCGGTATATTCAATTTATCTTCAATATAAAGATAGCTCTCGCAAGGCAGAGTATACACGTCCATATTTTGAATAGATATTCTAATTTCATCGTTATTGGATAAAGCTGTTGATGAATAAGGTAGGAAAAAGTGGTACTGCATTTGGGTTATTTTACAATCATTACCATATCCGCCGGCTACGTCCAAATACATGTAATGATTATAGAACTTTAAAAGACCGCAGAAATAATAGATTTTGTTTGGTTAGTTTGAACGGTGGACGTCTCGACATATTAATCTTGTTAGTAGAACTGTGAGGACTTTTGATAGCATTTCTTTTTATATAGCTATTGAACTTAATAGCCATCTTTATGTTTAATTTGTATACGAACTGTGATTGGCTCCCCTCTTAAATTGATTAAATTATTATCTTGATCTCTTAGTACTATATTCACTTTACTTATGGACGAATAATTGAGCCGGTAGAAAACTAGATGTTTCGGAACCTCGATGATTTTATGTCCAGGCGGTGAAGAAGGGAAGAACTCGTCTATTGTCTGGGTCAGTATACCATTACTGAATGAACCAGAAATTAGATTGCAGCAGCGTTAAATCCACATCCTGCGCCCATTTTTCGTTTTGTCTTCATACCCGTAGTGACTAACCACGCTGCTGCCTTCTCCTTTAAATTGGAGTCTTTTAATTTGAATCTATTCCAAGCTTGGTTTTCTAATGTATAATCTGCTTTCTGATGGTCTGCCAAATAGTTGCAGCGATCATAAGCGATATCGTGATCTTTACACGCCGAATCTAGAGGGTTGATACCTTTATCACCGCAATTTAATCGTTTATTCAATTTTGTACCAGGCTCACAGTACTGATAACCTAAACGTGTTGATTAGAATATTTATTAAATGTATTTAATGATGTATATTGTTTATAATCGATAACCTGGCAAATGAAGTTCAGATGGTAATTTATTTATAAGAGTGTTAATTATACTTTCACCTTTATTATTGTTGTTTCTTCGAACGAGTGACATCATGTAATGGTTAGATTGCAGTGATTACACAAGTATTTATAATGAAGTTTGTCGACCGAGAAATAAAACTCGCAGTGGAAAATGTCAACCTGCCTACAAATCTCGAATCGAGGCATGGAAAGCTTATTTGGCTATATTTTACGTAAAATAAATTTGATTTATGCTTTATTGACTAATATCAATGGAATACGATTCCATAACGTTTATATATACTCAAAAACACTCGATCAATCTATATATAAAATGCTTTGTGATATTTTAAAAGATGTAGAGGGCGTGCAGTTATTCACTTTTCATGAAAACGATGAGGTTATCTCACCAGAAAAAGCATTACCAGTTTCTGTTTTTGTGTTTGACAATATTTTATGTGAAAATCAAAATATCGTACGCTCTTAGTTCACGCGTTGTAGACATAACAATATCGATGTGTTTCTAGCAAAATCGTTCGCCCGGATACCCAAACAACATATTCGAGATAATAGCAACATGATAATATTATTCAAGCAAGACGAGACTAATTTATAACATGTTTACACAGAACACTGTTCGGGTGATATGAGTTATTCCGAGTTTAAAGAGTTTTGTACTTTGTGTTGGAGTAGGGGAAGATTTAATTTTGTTGTTATAAGTAAGGACTGCGATGTCTGCGAACGTGACAACGGGCGGTATTGACACGGTTTTGATACATTTGTCGTTATATGAAATACAATATAGTTCATTTTTAACCATGGAAGGTGAAAGTACAGTGTTGAACGAATTAGTTATTGCCAAGGAAAACATTACATGTACATTTGGAGCATTAAAAAGAGGTGAAGCTGGTATTTAATCTTATGTATCACAAACATTTAAACCGATAATCGAATCTCTGAACAAATTACAAAACAAGTTACAAACTTCCGATAATGATGAAATTTCAAACGCCATTAATGATAACCTACATTTAGCTTCTGATAATCAGACCGGGATTTTTCGAAAACTAGAAGAAGATCAAAAAGATAAATTGTATGGTCAGAAAAAATATTCTAATGGTGATATAAAATTAGGTCGAGAAGAAGTGAAATTTATAAATAAGTCAATAATTATCAAAGATGCATCTTATCAGTTAACACCAGGACTTGCTGAGTTATTGTTTTCTAGATATCCAATGCAATACACTGATAATGATTTAAATACATACAAAGAAATACCGATTCAAACTTCAGCACATTTGACACTAGACGGGACAAAAATTAAGAAAGGTGGTACAAAGTACACACAAATTATTTCCAAGTTATTTTCCTCGGGAACGGTTGTGAAATTACAAACGCATAATTTAGTATATTGGAACGATCCTAATGAGTTGGTTAATAGGTTACGACTTCTTTTAGCCTCTCAATCTGCGGGAAACACTGGGGTTTCAAACGAGATTTTTTTGTTCATTAACTGGACAATCACTACCATCCTGTATTTTTCATAAAGATTTTGATCAACTACAATGTACATTGAATAAAGCATTAGAATTAAAAAAATGGTATGTTGATAATGCTTAAGACTTTGTTTTCCCGATAGGTATGTATAAATTATATTTTACATTATACACAAATTTACATATAGTTTACATTATAAACAGTTTTACGTATAGTTTACATTATATACAGTTTTTAATTACATTATACAGGATTGAATTATATTGTGTACAGTTTAATTAATAATAAAAAATAATATTATGATAAAGACTCCGTGTTTATATGAGACTCTTCTTCTTGACTGAAACATATAATTACATAATTGGTTAAAATATGGTTTAAAATAGATATTTAGCTCAACTCACTCTAAACTGTAATGTCCACGAGCCAAGGTATTAATTTGGTTTTTAAGTACTATCTTCTTATCGTCCGACCGGTTTAAAGCTAATTTAACTATTGAAATTGATTTCATCTGAGAATTTCATCTAGATCTTAGTGATATATATACTCGAAACGGCGTATACTGTTTTGTTGAAGATGTGTGACCAGTAGATTTAAACGACTCAAATTGTTTTAAATAAATATTGTTTATGATCTGCTAAACTCATATGATTTTTGACTACATGACCTCTGACACCTTTCGCTTTGATTTTTTCTACACCCGAATACCCGATAGATTATATGCGTATGATTTAACTCGTAGGGCAACAAACTCTGTAATAGCTTGTACTCCCGTTTCATCAGTAAAAGTCCCAGGTAATTTTTTTCTGTCAACACAATAGCATGGATGACTGATTGGCAAGTTTGAAGTATCCATATGTTTTGAAAGGTTGGGGTTATTCAACAAATCGGTGTAGAAATCGGATGTCTTTATATGATGTATCAATGAATCTGAAAAAAAGTTATACGCATATATTAGTAATTAAACGTTTATGCAATATATATAATATATACCTGTATCGGTATACATCAGTTGAATATTTGAACCATCACTTTTAACCATAGAGTTATAATGGAAATCGTAGATTAATGTCTTTGATATGTCCAAAATCGCAAACCCTACGTACTATATTGGTTTATCAAATTTAAATTCATCTATATTTAAATGTATTACCGCTAAGTTTTCATTATAAATTGTAATGTCCTTAAACGTATTTCGGTTAATTAACTTTGAACATGTTTTTTCATCGGAAACAAGTTTCATTTTCAACCTATTTCTTACGTTTTCCATGGTCTTTCCTGTACAATTAAAAACAGATTTAAGAAAAAGGTATGATGATAATAAAAAAAAAAAACATACCAAATACTGCATTGTTCATTAATTTAAAAAAGTATCTCTCAAAATCGTTTGTTGCGTTCTTTCTCATTCTAGTATTCAACTCAATATATTTGGCGAGCCATGGTGATTGATTAAATTTCAAAACTCGAATTATCTAAAAAAAAATAAATAAAAAAAATTCAACACATTTTAATAATAAATAACTAAACAATTTTTACCTTTTCTAATATTAATCCCGCTTTCAGAGCTTGTTTCAATGCCATATAATGAGGAACATAATTCTTTTTTTGTTGTAAATTGGCAACGAGTTTTTTTATTTTTGATCCAGGGGGACCATCCTTTCTGGAAGGTACGTAACTTGTTATGCTTGTCATGCAATGATTGAGGATGTAATATATCAACTTCTAACGAGAATCAAATCTTTGATTTTTCGTTTGAACTTTCCAACAATTTTAAAATATTTTCAACATCTAGATTGCCTCCATACCATGAAAATCCATCCTTTGCATATAATAACACATAGCCCAACCGTAGCTATATATAAAAAAAAAACATTAAATTGTTATAAGAATGTTTTATGTTAAAAAAAACAAACAGATTTGTTGCGTCCAAGTATGCAATCCATGACTCTGGCTTTGAGGAGTCATAATCGGGAACCTTGTTGTTTTTCGCCTGAGCATATCGCATACTTCCTTGTGTAAGTCCTCCACGAATTGCGGCTTCTGTCATTAATAGGTGATCGTAGTCTGACAAAAGCTCTAACTTTACTTCAGTAATCTTCAAACAACAATCGAATGACGTCCCAGGTGCAGTATCATAGTAATTAAGGTCTAAGCCATACGTAGCCAAACATAAGTCTCGAAAGTTTTCAAAAACATCGCAAAGAAGCATCACATCAACTTTCATATACAAGTCACTGTATTCACCAAGGGTGTTTAAATCAAAGTGTTCCCATACTCGTATTGCATGTTCATAATCTACATCGTCAATATGGGATTCGTGTAATGTACTGTAAAAGTGTTCTTTTGATGGTAGTGTTGTTTCACTTAATTGTGTCAAAAAAATCACAAACTGATGTAAAAATGTATTAAAACCTAAAAATGTTGGCACTTAAAGATTGTAAAACTCCCAACAAAAATTAATTTAGGAAGGGGCCAAGTAAAATACCACACACGGGCCCGCTATTATGTAGTGGCAGCACTGAACATAGGAGGATTTTTCTACGGTGGATATAGCACATATCAGGAGATATTTCATAAACGATGTATAACGATTTATTGTAGATACCACATAGCAATTCTCGGGCGGAAGGAGGATGCAGAGCGGGCCAGGCAGGCGCGATTATTTTTTAGTGGTGACTAAATTTGTGGGCCGAAGGCCAAATACTCAGGGTGGTTAGAGGCCCCCACGTATGTATAACTGGTATAACTGTTGTATGCTGTTATTGTGTCGGTGAATAAACGATACGGGTTCGGGTGGCAGTATTGTGATAAACAGTTCCCACCCGTTCCTGGTTTTTTAAAGGGAAAAAAAAAAGATACCACATAGCAGAATTTATTTATTATTTTTCATTAATTCTACGATGCAGATATCATATAGAAGGTTTTATCAATAAAAAAATAATTTTTTTCTGAATCCAGGGATACCCAACCACAAAATAATAAATGTTCGAACACCATCAATATTTGAATTTGACTATCAATACGCGCCACAGTAACGCTTGTTGTTGCCAGCACTGTCAGCAGTTGGTTAGACTATTAGACCACCCGGACAGCCATTTTGGTGTGCTGCGGCAGGCGACGATCTGGCGCCTTTAGTACTCGTTGTCGTGGTTTTATGACTGGTTGTTGTGTCGGTCGAGTACAGATATTCGCTCGTTCCTGTTTATCTCTCGAAACCACGTGTTTTCCTTCTTACATTTGTATTCAAAAGTGAATGGAGCCAAGTCCACAGTTGTTTAACCCATTCACTAGCAGTTCAGCTACCCACACCCGGCAGATCAGCCATTCATCGGCAGTTCAGAACACACCCGGCAGATCAGCCATTCATCGGCAGTTCACCACACAGGCGGCAGATCAGCCATATCGGCAGACAACAAGGGCCAGCCATCTCCGGAGTGGTCGATGTTGTTGTACCCGATCCCAAATAGATATTTAGTATCAATACAATAATCACTTGTATATAAATAATTGAATTGTAATTTATCCTAGCGTTAGTTGTCCAGAGGAGGTTAGGCTGCCGGCGTTAACGGAGGTCAGTGTGCGCACGTAGCCAACATATTGGTTGCAGAGTGTGGTTGAAGAAAGATCTTCTCTTCTGGCTGATGCTTGGTGAGGACTGAGCATACTTGTGTTTTATTATATTTAAGGTGTCATATCCTCCCATTGTAGTGTTATGATTATGACTATCGGTAGGTAGTAATAACAGTTAGTGTTGGCAGTCCGTTGATCCACGGACGTTGCATCTTGTTAGTTAGTTGTTAAATATTTGTGGCCCATTCTACCGTTTGTATAGTACTGTGGTCAGAGCGTCAACAATATTTTATTCCTATAACTTTTATGTACCTTTTAATTGTTAGATAGTTGTTTATTGCTTAATATATTAGAGACTGATCGGTTTAGTTATTTAATATCTGAGCATTGTTTAGTAGGTTTTTCCTTTATGTTAGTACCTTAGTATTTAGGATTTGTTATATGTTAAGTAATTAAGGAAAGCTTAATTAAACCGTCAGTGTTATTAATCTAATTTTTTTTGGATCACACATTTGATTGAGATTCTTGCAAGTTTACTATAGTTTAATAGATTTATTCTTGTTATTACTACTTATTACCTTGGTATGTTATTTTATTATTTGTTATATTTCTAATTGGTAATTAATTATGATTGTCTGAATCTCATTTGTTCTTTTGTTTCATTGGTTATCATTATTCTATTGTTTTTAGCGGTATATTTTATCAGTAGTCCTTAAGTTTTGTTGTGATCAAGTACTGATCAGTATAGTCGATACATAATTATCTTAGTAGGTTGTAGTTGCTGACTTACCTTGGTATAATTACATTGAGTTGGTACCACTAGTATTTTAGTTATATTAATCTAGTACTTAAGTTAAGTTAATTGTGTAGTTTTGAGCTCATTGGTTTGTTGTATTAGTTCCCTTTAGGTGTGTGTAGTTGTTATCTTTTGCCACCATGTCCGACGAAGAGGTCAAGACTCGCAACATAAGATTGAAACAGCGTGCTACGGCTAAGCGAGATGTCGCTGTAAGTCATATTCGTCGTCGCATGCCTCGGCAACAACATCAGGAAATGATCAAGCGGCTATGAGTCTAGTTATAACGGCGGTCCAAGACTTGAATAACTGGTGGTCACAATATTCAGTGGAAAGTGATGCGTTATTGAACGTTATGGTCGATCTGGATGAAATAGATCAATTTTCTCCAGAAAATGATGCTGCTTTCTATGCATTGGTAGTAGAGATCAAAACTATTGTCAATAATTATGAGCAGGAAACCTTAAAGTCATCAAAGGACTCTCGACCAGTTACACAGATCAGTGACGTTGTAATTATGCCTAAGGCTACTGAAGATCATCAGTCGGTTACACAAACTAGCAACTCAGCCATGCGTCCAAAGGCAGCTACGGTCATGGAGACACAGCCTCTGTCTCGTGTGAGTGATTCTCCGTCTTCAGATGCTTCCTTCCTCTCACAAGTGTCTATATGCGCCTTCCGGAAATCCCTCTGCCAAAATTTGACGGTGATCTCCGCTCTTTGCCAGATTTCCGGGACCGCTTTGTGGATTTAGTAATCCGCAATAAGAATATTGACTCAGATTTTACTGCTTACTTGGGTGCCTTCAAGCTGACTCAGGTGAAGTACTCAAAGGGATTCCAGTAACTAAGGATACCTTCCAGTTAGCTTGGAACACATTAGTAAAATCCTACGACTAACTAAGAAAGCTGTCTTCCTCAATCATTGAGGGTTTTTTGGTTGCTCCAGTGTCCACATCAGAATCACTGGTGGATCTCAAACGTTTTTTGAGTGTATTCGATGAAGGATTAGCAATACTGGAATCATTGCACCTACCAGACCTGTGTTCATTCTTATTGTTTACTATTGCTTCAAAATCTCTTCCAACCCATACTCGACGCTTGTTTGAATCAGAAAACTCTGTTGAGTACCCCTCTGTTGATAGTGTGTTGGAGTTTGTAAAGAACAGGGTGAGAGTGCTGGAGAATGCTGGTGGTACTTCAGGTACAGGGAAATCGTTTGGTGGTAGCAACAAGAAAGTTAACTCAGGTCAAGCGAAGCATTATAACCGTCCCTCGACCAGCCAGACAGCGTTGATATCTTCAGCAAAGATCCAGAGACCCAAGTCTACTTCGTCCGAAAAGTGTCGGTGCTGTGGGGGAGCTCATGCATTTCAAGATTGTGTAAAATTTTTGGGAGCTTCTACAGATGAGCCATACCAAATTGTGTGCTCTCACAGACTATGTTTGGTATGCCTCGAAAGTGGTCACATGTCTTATAAATGCAAGTCGACCTGTAGTGTGCGTAAACGTCGTCACCATGGGCTGGAGGAGTGCTGTCAGTAATTGCGAGGATCTTTGATCCGTTAGGGTTTCTGTCACCAGTCATTTTTCATGCGAAGTGTATCATGCAACGCCTATGGTCCATTCAGACTTCTTGGGATGAGCCACTACCTCCGGCTATCGGCCAGGAATGGCAACAATTTATGGATATGTTAAGTTGGCTGACAAAGATCAAGATTCCACGTTGCATTGGCGGTTACACCGGGGTACGGTACTTATTCTGTGGGTTTTGTGATGCCTCTGAGAGAGGTTATGCTGCAGTTTTGTACCTTCGTGTGACTGATCCGTCCCAGAAGGTGACTGTGTACCTACTTGGAGCAAAAACCAAACTGGCACCAATCAAGACATCCACGATACCCAGATTGGAGTTATGTGGAGCTGTTTTGTTGGCTTCACGGTTATCGCGTATACACCGGATACTTGAGGTACATGTAAATATAGCAGGAGTTTATGCTTGGTCTGATTCGACCATAAACCTGTCTTGGATTCTAAATCCTCATGTTGCCTTGAAGGTCTTTGTATCCAATAGAGTTCATCATATTAAGACATTGCTTCCGGTCTGTAAGTGGGCTCATGTCAGATCTGATGAAAACCCAGCTGAATTTGCGTCACGGGGGTTGAATCCGCTAGAGCTAGTAAAAGCCCAGTTGTATTAGTCAGGGCCAAAGTTTTTAAGGTTTCCAGTTGATCACTGGGACATCCATCCAACTACGATGCCAGAAGACCAGCTACCGGAAGTCCGCTCAGTGTCTCTTGTGATAACGACACCATTAGGGAATGAAGAATGGTTTACGCGGTTTTCTTCATACAGCGTCATGATCCGTGTTATCGCTCGACTACGTCGCTTCATTGCCAAATGTAGACGGCAAGAAATAGTTTCCGGTCATTTGACACGTTCAGAGCTAGATGAGGCCTTGTACGTGGTAGTCAAATGCACCCAGAAATGTATGCTTAATTCCCTACTTCAGGAATTGTTAAATGACAGATCAGTCTCTTCAAGAGTGTATGCCAAGCTTAGCCCCTTTATTGATGAATTTGGCGTAATTCGTGTGGGTGGTCGGCTGCAGAATGCCATGTGCTCTTGGGATCGCAAACATCCAATCCTATTGCCAAAAGATTCCCATCTATCTGCGTTGATTGTACGCCACTGGCACTTGAATAACTGCCATGCCCGATCCAGACTTCTGATTTCACTAGTCAATGGTCGTTTCTGGATCACGGGAGTCTGACGGGTTGTTTACAAGGCCATCAAGTCTTGCGTCACTTGTGTGAAACTGGATGCGGTGAATCCTCAACCAAAAATGGCAGATCTGCCTGTGTCAAGGGTTCAAGCTTGCCGAGCATTCACAGCAGTAGGGATCGACTATGCGGGTCCTTTGGTGATGAAAGAAACCAAGTTGCGAAAGGCTCGCGAATACAAAGTTTATATAGCGTTATTTGTTTGCATGAGTACAAAAGCTATCTATCTTGAGGTTGTTCTGGACCTATCAACGGACGCCTTTTTAGCTGCTCTTGACAGATTTGTCGCCCGGCGAGGTGTTCCAACATCCATCCACTCTGATTGTGGAACAAATTTTATTGGAGCTGCGCAGAAACTCAAAGAGTTGATCAACTCGCCCTCGAATAGGGATCATTGTTCCAGTCATCTGATGTGTCACTGGAACTTCAACCCCCCTAGTGCTCCCCACTTTGGAGGACTTTGGGAAGCTGTGGTAAAGTCTACCAAATCATTACTAATAAAATCGTTGGGGACGCAGACTTGGACTTTGGAAGAGTTTTCTACCATTCTGTCTCGGGTTGAAGCTGCGCTGAACTCCAGGCCGTTCACTCCTGTCACTCCAGATCCGGAGGACTTGGACTGTTTGACCCCACGTAATTTTCTAATCGGTCAACCACTGATGTCGGTTCCTGAGTAGGAACTTGATGAGAAGCCTGTTGACCTACAGCGATGTTGGAAGCTCCTTCAACAAACCTTTCAATCATTTTGGTGAAGATGGTCGTTGGAATATTTGAACATCTTACAGACTAGGAGTCGCTGGTTGTCAAGCCAAGAGAATGTTAAGGTCGGAGACATGGTGGTTATAAAAGATAACATTGCACCGCCACTACACTGGCGTTTAGGTCGCATCCTTGAAGTGATGCCTAGTAAGGATGGGGTAGTTAGAGTAGCTCGGGTTCTAACGAAAGGTGGTTCCTTGGTCAGACCTGTAGTAAAACTGGTACTGCTACCGACTGATCGGTCATAATATTTTGTTTATTTTGTTTGTTGTTTGTTTATTCCCTTTCTCTTGACACCTTAATTATAATTTGACGGGCGGTGTGCTCACCAGGCACGGTGGATGAGTTGTATATATAAAAAAAAGGGGTTAGAGAGAGAGGTTTTGAGCCAGGTACCAAACCCCCTCGAACTAATTTTTAATTGTTGTAAGTAATTAATTAATTTTTTTGTATTGTTACTATAGCTTTGTACACAACTGTTGTTCCATAGTTGTTTCTTTGTTTAGTAAACTTTTAATGTAATCTGATAGTTCCTCTTGTAATACTCTGTGATACTGTTAACGATTTTGTAATATGTGATAAATTGTAAATATATACCATGTAATGTGATACAAACCTGTAACTCCACAGTTACCATAATATGTTGAAATGTATTGATCTCTTGTATAATAATTTATTGTTGATTTAACCCCCCCCCCCCCCGTACCACTCCGAGTAGGCGTGAAGAATCAACATCAACTGAGTACCCGATCAGATCCATCATCTGAAGCTCCTCAGCAAGCCGACCAAGACTTCAAACCACTCGAACTCTTCGTAAATCCAGATCTGGGATTTCCAAGGGGGAGTATGTTCGAACACCATCAATATTTGAATTTGACTATCACTACGCGCCACAGTAACGCTTGTTGTTGCCAGCACTGTCAGCAGTTGGTCAGACTATTAGACCGCCCGGACAGCCATTTTGGTGTGCTGCGGCAGGCGACGATCTGGAGCCTTTAGTACTCGTTGTCGTGGTTTAATGACTGGTTGTTGTGTCGGTCGAGTACAGATATTCGCTCGTTCCAGTTTATCTCTCGAAAACACGTGTTTTCCTTCTTACACTACAACTAACCTAACTATGTATATGTTTAATTATGAGGTTAATATGAAATATTGCAAAGGAATCACAAGAATGTTTATATGGAACCTTCCGTGTAATCTCTTCTCCTATTACTTTATAATCTGGAAGATGTAAACGATAACAATAATTTAAAAGCAAAAATGTCCATCGAAATTCCATAAAAAATCCATTTCTACCAGTTACAGTCGTTGCCGAAGCTAGCTGCAGTGCAACGGTATCGCCCCACGTCCAAAGAATAATTATCTTCAAAGTCCAGTCATGGTCACGCGTTATCATTATTGTTTTCACTGTTGTTAGTGATTATTGTACAATATTATTATTTATTATTATTTGTATTTCCTATGATTATCAGTTTCTCATTGCACTAGTTGTTGTCAACATTATAAGCATAGACATATAGAAATTGACAGAACATTAGACATTATAACGCATGCAAATGGGGGACCTTGGTCCTCACATTGTGCGCTGTTAATGCTATGTATTGGCTGTCCTTGGAACAGTACCAATTCTCTCACTTTTATGATGAAACTCATGCTATCTCTTTTAATCCGTTTAGCACAAGTCTACCAGTCCTCGGGACAAATTTTTCGTTCATTTCTATATGTATATGATTATAAGACTGTATTATCATAAGCATAATCTTGAGGGTGCCCGATATACACCTATTGATTTGTATATATAATTATATACCCGATTTTAGCCTGTTAAGAATTTCTTTTTATTTCATACAATTTAAGATCTACATACATTTTGAAAAATTCACCAACGTACCAAATATTTCCATCGTAAATCTCAAAATCCCTGTTTGAACACCTCTCCGGGTTTTAATGTACCCTTCTTAAATTAGCCTATGTTACAATAGGATCATGCAATATTCTAATTAGGAATGACATTTATGAAATCGGTTCAGTAGTTATTGAGTTTATTCGTTACAAACATCCAAACCTTTCCCCTTTATAATATTAATATATATAATACTATTATAGATAGATAGCAGTAAATTATTTATTAATTAATTCAAAGCGACCTGCGTAAAATGCATGGGTTTATTTATGGAGGCATACTAATCAATACAAAAATATATAAATGAGGAAGTACATTTAACAATATAGTAATAATAATAGCAATAGTAATTAGTGTAATTACTAATTACACAATATAATAAAGAGAATGAGAAAAATGTTATTACAATATAGTAGTGCAGATACCAAATTAGTGCAGTATATTATGATATCATGGACTATGGTTTGTGTCTTTTAGGACTTAAACGCATATTTTCTAAATCAAAAAAGGAAATAAAATATTAGGTTTTTATTCACCCCATCGTAAGTGCATTTTAATTTTTGTGTACGAAAAAATATTGATTCTGTAAAATAGTGAATTCTAGTTAACTGAAATGTTTCAATACATCCATATTGGAAGTCAACAAGAACCTAAAAACATTATTAAAATCAAATTAATATTGTAGTCGACTGCAATTTAATTTATACTTATCATAAAATAGTTAGACAAAACGGCGAAACATTACTCTAATAATCATAAAATTGTAAAAAATAAGTTAGGTTTTCATCAATTTTAGTTTCACAGAAGTAAGTAACTGGATTCATTTCTGCAAAATAAATTTGTGTTTTGATTTTAGAATTGTTGAATGTGTGCATTAGTCTTACTACTACAACTTTGGATAGCTTGATTGTATACATAGGTGTATGAGCTATGAAGAAATACTTTTACCGCAAAGTAGGCAATACTTTATTCCTACTCAAAGCGTCTGTAACTTTTTTTACAACGAAAATATTGCTATTTTCAATTATCATAAACTTAGAAATAAATTTTAAGTTTCCTGATTTTGTAAATAATTAGTCATACTTTTAACATGACAGAAAAATATTATCAAAATAAATCATAAAGATAAACATTGGTAAATATCCACATTTATTCAAAGCGTACAGGACTCAGCTTGTGTAGGGCTACTTATGTCACTATAAATATGTTTTCTTAGTTATCACGTATAAATAAAATGTTAATTGATAAAAAAAAATAGGTATTTTGTGTTTCTTCAAAAAACTAAATATACGTTGACTGGTAACTCTTTAATCGAATTAAGTAGTGATCATTTATCCATCATTTAGCTGCCTACCTCAATATTTAACCTTTCATTAGCATGAATTTAAACGCATATTTTAATGGACGAAATTAATCTGAATTTGTGTTATTACTGTTGCATTATCCTGGGCCCAATGATAAATAAAAAAAATAGAAAGCCATGAAAGTGCTGGCATTTTTTATGGTTCCATGTCATTTGGTCCGGTACATAATATCCGGTGACAATTGGTCCGCGACATTTGATCCGGTTCAAAAAGAACCTGTACCAAAAATATCCTGCTAAAAAATGTCCGGTAACAAAAAAATATAAAATATGAAATAAATATATAGAAATTAGTTAGTTATAAAGGTAATAATAAAATTAGTAATAAGCAAAAATATATAAAATACAAATGTTTATAAATTAAAACTATGAGCGATACCCTTCAAATACTTATTTATATTTTTAGTATCATTGTATTTTTGAAAGATAATCTATACCCTATACATATATAATCCACCTTATATAAAGATTACCTTATACTCATATACATAACGAACAACTATTTGAACCATTAGTAGATTACTTTGAGGAAACATGGATAGGTCGAACAGTTCGTAATAGAAGAAGAAAACCATTATTTCCAATAGAAATGTGGAACTGTTATGATAATGTAATTAATGACCAACCTCGAACAAACAATGCTGTTGAAGGTTGGCACCATGCTTTCAATGCATCTTTGGGATGTCATCATACGACTATTTGGAAATTTATATCTTTTTTGAAGCAAGAACAGAGGCTCCAAGAAGCAAAGTTAGAAAAAATTACTCTGGGTGAAAATAATCCTACAAAAAAAAGAAAATATAAAAACATAGACCAACGTCTTAAAAATACAGTAGAAAACTATGAAACTACAAATATCAATACGTATTTAAAGGGTATCGCTCATAATTTTAATTTATAAACATTTGTATTTTATATATTTTTACTTATTACTTATTTTATTATTACTTTTATACCTAACTAATTTCTGTATATTTATTTCATATTTTATATTTTTTTGTTACCGGACATTTTTTAGCAGGATATTTTTGGTACAGGTTCTTTTTGAACCGGATCAAATGTCACGGACCAATTGTCGCCGGATATTATTTACCGGACCAAATGACGGGTCACCTTAGCCCGTGATGTGCAGTTTTTTTTTTTTGTAGCATATTCTAAAGATAATATAATTTACGCTATAAGTATAAGATTATCTCGGCAAGCGTTCAAAATCCCGAATGGTCAAAAACCCAAAACCAAAATCCTGACAGTCTAAAATACCGACAGTTCAAAATATCGACAGTCTAAAATACTGACAGTTCAAATGTTCAAAATACCGACCATTTGAAATATTGACAAAATAAAATAATTTTATCTTATCTTATAAAAGTCAAACATTTGTCCCGAGTCTCAGTGAACGATTGAACATTTCAAATGAACAAACGTATTTTTGCGTGTTAATTGTATAGGTTAGGTTAACCTAACCTAACCTACCTTTGTTTTAAATATAAGTTAGGAGTTTGTTATTATGAGTGAAATATGTCAAATTATCCCATCTCAAAAAGGAAATGCCAAAATATGTGTCAAGGGATATTTAATGACAAAAGACAAGAATCGAGAGGACATATATTATTGGTATCAACGAAAAACATTTATTACGTACATTTTCTGATCATAATCACGCACCTGAAGCAGCTAGGGGGTTGATGTATGTACTACTCTTAGCCATTTAAAAGATCAAGCACGAAATACCAATGACCAACCCTGCCAAATTATTCAAAGTTGCGTTACAAATATGCCAAGTACTGCTCATCCATACATGCCGAATAGAAATGCTTTACGGGGTTTGGCTTATAATATATCGATGTAGTTATATATATTTTTTTTGTTCAATGACGATCGGCTATAAATTAAAATGTATATAAATATTAAATATAATATACATTTTTTTGTGTTTTTAAATTAAATTTTTAAATAATGATTAACGAATATAATAGTATAAATATAATGTAATTGTAGTGTAATGTATTGTTTGAGTTTTTAATTGAAATTGTTGAATAATGAACATGATAAGTCGGGATTTTAAACAGTCGGTACTGTGATTTGTCGGGATTTCGACCCAGATCCGATTATCTCGGTTTGAGTGTATCTCAGTTTTAATGCACCTCAATTCACAGATAAATCGGCGTCAGTGTACCTAACTATGCAGTGAAATAATTTGACATAGATGGGTAACCACAAGCCACAGATTGGATTTAACACTTGGTATATTTTGTAACGTGGTTTGAACTACTTGCTCTCTAAACTTTTCTGACATCTCTAAAAACAATAGTTGAGATTTTCGTCAAATTCAATTGAGAAGTTTTTGAGTATATAAGCTACACCTATACATTTGGTTTTAGGATATAGGTAGTTATTCTTTATTCAGGGTCATAAACGCGACTTTGATGCATGCTTGAACCTGATTTGTCCGAGTAACAATGGAAACCATTTAAATACAAAAAAAAGAAATACTTATTTCTACCATTAGGTACCTACTATATAATCTGCAAATAAAAGCAACCATTTATACACAAACAAAAAAATGTCCACCGTGAAACTCAAGATCCCTGTTTAACCACCTCTTCAAAATGCAAATAGCAGAAAATCCTTTATCTTATTGTATAATATATTAATATCTAGAGCATTAGAGGAACCACTATTCCAAATTTCAAGTTCATGAGTTTTGTTGTTTTTGAGATGTATAGCATCGAGTGAGTATTTCCCCTTTTGACAAATAATTACAAAATATTTTTTTTCAATAAACCATAATACTATTACCTACCTACATGATTTGAATATAATATAATCATAATCTCCATTTTTTGTTTTATGCGTTAATCTATACCTATAGATACTGCACTATAGTAGTCCGTGGTTATTACTTATAACTTATAAATGTATGAGTATTTAATGTTTGGATAAGTGAAGTGGAGTGTTACAGATGATGTAGGTATCCCGTAAAATGTTGGTCTACTACACCGTTCATCTATGATCTATAGCTTAAATACTTATAAGTTATAACTAATAAATAGAGTACGGACTTTGAAGGCATTTGACTTTTTTCTATTGCTCTAAAACGAAGCTGTGTCAGCTACAAATTCGATTTATACTACTATATATATTTATACTACACATTTTATTTTGCTTTTTATGCGTTTTTGGGCAAAAACGGGAGAAACAGTTACAACAAACCTAACTTAACCTATTCGAGATTTAAAATTTTTACCATAATATCAAATATTTTAATCGGCGAAAAAATATCAAGAGAGAAATTTCCTGAAGATTTAACATGTGATGATTTAATTCATTACAAATTTGCTCCTATTTCATCTGACGTCGACGTAGTTTTTCAAAATACAAGCATATATATAGTCCGATCGTAGACGATTTTTATTTGAAAACTTGAAAAAAGTTTTAATTGTCCAATGCAAATCCGATGATATAGGTAAAAAAAAAAATCATTGTATAACTATTATTTAATTTATTTTTTATAAATATTATTAATGTTTTTTTTAAAGCTTTTTTGGAAGATTTAGACAGCTTTATTGCTTTTTTTTAGTTTTTTATAGCTTTAAAATCCGTACTCTAATAATAATTATTGTTATAATAATATTTATTAGTAATAAACAACTTGTCCAAAATGTGTATAGATTAAAATTCTCTGAATAATATTCTACTTAGGAATATGAATTGGAAAATGTGGTAGGTAGGGTACCAAAAAGTTTGAGGTTAAAGTCCTAAGAAAAAAGTCTGGTACATAATATATAATCAGGTAAAAGGAAAAATACTAAGTGATGCACAGTCATATCTAATTATAGTATTATTATAAATTGTAACTAAATTATTTACCTAACCTAACCTGACGAAATAGTCTTATAGGTAGGTACCAATATCAGTAATATAACAACGCGCGGCAGATAAGGCGAAATTAGCTATCAACAACATGAATGAGCCGGTAAATACAACAAAATTCAACACAATACATCCGACTCGTTATTTTATACCAAAGAATAGATAGGTAATCATTCAATTACAATTAAAGAATTTTAGAAAAAGTTGGTCATAATATAACTATTAGAACGAGACCTAGATAATAATAATTTCGATTTTTTTATATAGGTAGGTACTAGCCACTAGGTACCTGATGATACTAAGTAAATATAATCATTGAATTATTTTAAAATAAATTTTCTTAAATATTGTTATATATTTATACCTAACTTTTCAGGTTTAGGACTTATCTACTGCGGACTTTGTTTCCTAGGGCTTTTTTACAGGGATTTAAATATGTATGTTGACATTCAAGACTCAAGAGTAAAAACCTAAAAAATAGTAAAAATTACATTTTATAACGACTTTAAATTATGAAAATAAATATTTACAAAAACGTTGGAATTTTCTGAAATTTTTAAAAGTTGTAGGTACATCTCATTTTCCTCTATGCTCTAGTAGGTAGTAATTAATCATTATATTTCATAAATAAATATTGCGCATTATAACTAAATAGGCAAAATATAATATACAATTACGTAATTGTATAGCATATAAGTTATAACCAATTAATATAGATTGTAAGTAGTAAGTTATAACCTTTCGGGTTATCAAATATAAAATAATACGAAATTTTAAATTAATTTAATTTGCTTATGAACACGTCTATGTATTGATTAATGACTAAAAATTAAAATAGTAAAAACGCTCAGTATCCAAATCCAATTTACATATTATAGACTAGTCTATTAATAATATTGTTGTATACAATAATGTGTTATACTTTTATCAATGTATTATTTGTATATACAATTGTCATAAAATATGGCTGGTCATAACTTATTTGATCAAATAAGTATATTTTATTTCAAAAGCTATGCTTTATACACCTCTTCCCCAAAGCCCAACTGCCCAGA
>JANEHU010003958.1:0-12337 GCA_027563435.1 Nasonovia ribisnigri
GCCAGTTAGCGTTGTACCAGTAAAATTGAAAACTTTAATTACAGCCTAATACCAACTTAGTATCATAGTAATTTCTAAAAATTTTTTCTTGTTCCATAAAAAGTATTTGCCTGCGGGCTGTTAAACGTGGGGATTCCAATTTTTATTTATCAATTTAAATCTTGTAGATATAACTAAACTGTTTTTTTTAAACATCAACAACATATGGTGCCATATTTTTTTTCTACATTTTTTTCTTGTTCCTTCAAATCTATATGCCTGCGGGCTCCCACGTTCCCCTTCAAATATTTTTTTATCAACTTAAATCTTATAGATATTTCTAAATTATTTTTTTTTACATCAACAACATAATATGGTGCCAGATTTTTTTTTTCTAAATTTTTTTCTTGCTCCTTCAAATCTGTTTGCCTGCGGGCTCCCACGTTCCCTTTCAAATTTTTTTTATCAATTTAAATCTTATAGATATTTCTAAATTATTTTTTTTTACATCAACAACATATGGTGCTATATAAATATTTTTTTGAATTTTTTTTCTTCCTTCTTTAAAATCATTTGCCTGCGTGCTCCAACGTTTCCCTTCCAATATTTTAATAAATTTAAATCTTATAGATATAATCAAATCAATTTTTAAACATTAACAACATGGTGCCAAATTTTTTTATTTTCTAAATTTTTTTCTTGCTCCTTCAAATCTATTTGCCTGCGGGCTCCCACGTTCCCCTTCAAATATTTTCTTATCAAATTAAATCTTATAGATATTTCTAAATTATTTTTTTTTGCATCAACAACATATTATGGTGACATATTTTTTTTTCTAAATTTTTTTCTTTCTCTTAAAAATCATTTGCCTGCGGGCTTCAACGTTCCCCTTCAAATATTTTTTTATCAACTTAAATCTTATAGATATTTCTAAATTATTTTTTTTTACATCAACAACATATGGTGCCAGATTTTTTTTTTCTAAATTTTTTTCTTGCTCCTTCAAATCTGTTTGCCTGCGGGCTCCAACGTTCACTTTCAAATTTTTTTTATAAATTTAAATCTTATAGATATAATCGAATATATTTTTAAACATCAACAACATGGTGCCAAATTTTTTTATTTTCTAAATTTTTTTCTTGCTCCTTCAAATCTATTTGCCTGCGGGCTCCCACGTTCCCCTTCAAATATTTTTTTATCAATTGAAATCTTATAAATATTTCTAAATTATTTTTTTTTACTTCAACAACATATGGTGCCATATTTTGTTTTCCTAAATTTTTTTCTTCCTCTTAAAAATCAATTGCCTGCGGGCTTCAACGTTCCCCTTCCAATTTTTTTTTATAAATTTAAATCTTATAGATATAAACGAATATATTTTTAAACATCAACAACATGGTGCCATATTTTTTTAATTTCTAAATTTTTTCTTTCTCCTTCAAATCTATTTGCCTGCGGGCTCCCACGTTCCCCTTCAAATATTTTTTTATCAACTTAAATCTTATAGATATTTCTAATTTATTGTTTTAAACATCAACAACATATGGTGCCATATTTTTTTTTTTAAATTTATTTCGAGATCCTTCAAATCTATTTGCCTACGGGCTCCCACGTTCCCCTTCGAAATTTTTTTATCAATTGAAATCTTATAAATATTTCTAAATTATTTTTTTTACATCAACAAATTGGTGACACATTATGGTGACATATTTTTTTTTCTAAATTTTTTTCTTTCTCTTAAAAATCATTTGCCTGCGGTCTTCAACGTTCCTCTTCCAATTTTTTTTTTTTTATCAATTAAAATATTGTAGATATTTCTAAATAAATTTTAAACATCAACAACATATATGATGCCAAATTTATTTTTTTTCTAAATTTTTTTCTTGCCTCTTCAAAACTATTTTCCTGCGGGCTCCAACGATCCCCTTCAAAAATGTTTTTCTCAATTTAAATATTAATGATGTACTTCTATAAATTTTTTTTAACATTAACTTCCTGGTGCCATATTAATTTTTTCTAAATTTTTTTCTTGCCTCTTCAAAATTATTTGCCTGTGGGCTTCCACGTTCCCCATTTTTTTTTATAAATTTAAATCTTATAGATATAATCAAATCAATTTTTAAACATCGACATCATGGTGCCATATTTTTTTTTTCTAAATTTTTTTCTTGCTCCTTCAAATCTTTTTGCCTGCGGGTACCCACGTTCCCCTTCAAATTTTTTTTATAAATTTAAATATTAATGATTTACTTATATAGATTTTTAAAAATTTAACAACCTGGTGCCATATTAATTTTTTTTACAAACCTTAAAAAGTATTTGCCTGCGGGCTCCAACGATCCCCTTCAAAAATGTTTTTCTCAATTTAAATATTAGTGATGTACTTCTATAGATTTCTTTTAACATTTACATCCTGATGCCATATTAATTTTTTTCTAAATTTTTTTTTCTTCCTTCTTAAAAGTTATATGCCTGCGGGCTCCAACGTTTTCATTCAAAAATTTCTTATCAATTTAAATTTTGATGATTTTTAAATTTAGATTTGTTAAAAATTAATATCATGGTGCCATATTAATTTTTTTTTCTCACTCCTTAAAAAGTATTTGCCTGTGGGCTCAAACTTTCCCCTTCAACAATTTTTATTTATCAATTTAAATATTAATGATTTGCTTATATAAAATTTTTAACCTAAACATACAGGTCAATTGAATATATTAGATATTTCTAAACCGATTTTTTAAACATCAACAACCTGGTGCCATATTAATTTTTTTTTTTCAAACCTTAAAAAGTATTTTCCTGCGGGCTCCAACGATCCCCTTCAAAAATGTTTTTCTCAATTTAAATATTATATATTTACTTTTATAGATTTTTAAAAAATGAACAACCAGTTGCCATATTAATTTTTTTTCTCACTTCTTAAAAAGTATTTGCCTGCGGGCTCAAATGTTCCCCTTCAAAAATTTTTCTTATCAATTTAAATATTAATGATGTACTTCTATAAATTTTTTTTAACATTAACTTCCTGGTGCCATATTAATTTTTTCTATATTTTTTTCTTGCCTCTTCAAAACTATTTGCCTGTGGGCTTCCACGTTCTCCAATTTTTTTTTATAAATTTAAATCTTATAGATATAATCAAATCAATTTTTAAACATCGACAACATGGTGCCATATTTTTTTTTTTAAATTTTTTTCGAGATCCTTCAAATCTATTTGCCTACGGGCTCCCACGTTCCCCTTCGAAATTTTTTTATCAATTTAAATCTTTTAGATATTATAAAATCAATTTTTTTTACATCAACAACATAATATGGTGTCATATTTTTTTTTCTACATTTTTTTCTTTCTCTTAAAAATCATTTGCCTGCGGGCTTCAACGTTCCTCTTCCAATTTTTTTTTCTATCAATTAAAATATTGTAGATATTTCTAAAAAAATTTTAAACATCAACAATATATTATGCCAAATTTATTTTTTTTCTAAATTTTTTTCTTGCCTCTTCAAAACTATTTGCCTGTGGGCTTCCACGTTCCCCTTCCAATTTTTTTTATAAATTTAAATCTTATAGATACAATCAAATCAATTTTTAAACATCAACAACATGGTGCCAAATTTTTTTATTTTCTAAATTTTTTTCTTGCTCCTTCAAATCTATTTGCCTGCGGGCTCCCACGTTCCCCTTCAAATATTTTTTTATCAACTTAAATCTTATAGATATTTCTAAATTATTTTTTTTTATATCAACAACATATGGTGCCATATATTTTGTTTTCCTACATTTTTTTCTTCCTCTTAAAAATCAATTGCCTGCAGGCTTCCACGTTCCGCTTCCAAAATTTTTAATAAATTTAAATCTTATGGATATAATCAAATCAATTTTTAAACATCAACAACATAGTGCCAAATTTTTTTATTTTCTAAATTGTTTTCTTCCTCCTTCAAATCTATTTGCCTGCGGGCTCCCACGTTCCCCTTCAAATATTTTTTTATCAACTTAAATCTTATAGATATTTCTAAATTATTTTTTTTTACATCAACAACATATGGTGCCATATATTTTGTTTTCCTACATTTTTTTCTTCCTCTTAAAAATCAATTGACGGCGGGCTTCCACGTTCTCCTTCGAAATTTTTTTATCAATTTAAATCTTTTAGAAATTATAAAATCAATTTTTTTTACATCTACAACATATGGTGACATATTTTTTTTTCTAAATTTTTTTCTTTCTCTTAAAAATCATTTGCCTCCGGGCTTCAACGTTCCTCTTCCAATTTTTTTTTTTATCAATTAAAATATTTTAGATATTTCTAAATAAGTTTTAAACATCAACAACATATGATGCCAAATTTATTTTTCTAAATTTTTCTTGCCCTCTTCAAAACTGTTGCCTGTGGGCTCAAACTTTTCCCTTCAAAATGATTGTTATCAATATAAATATTAATGAGTTGCTTATGTGTATTTTAACCTAAACATACAGGTTAATTGAATATATTAGATGTATTTCTAAACCGATTTTTAAACATCAACAACATATGGTGCCATATATTTTTGTTTGTCCTACATTTTCTTCTCTTAAAAATCAATTGACGGCGGGCTTCCACGTTTCTCCTTCCAATTTTATCAATTTAAATCTTTTAGAAATTATAAAATCAATTTTTACATCTACAACGTATGGTGACCATCTTTTTTCTAAATTTTTCTTTCTCTTCAAAAATCATTTGCCTGCGGGCTTCAACGTTCCTCTTCCAATTTTTTTTTCTATCAATTAAAATTTTGTAGATATTTCTAAAAAAAATTTTAAACATCAACAACATATGATGCCAAATTTATTATTTTTCTAAATTTTTTTCTTGCCTCTTCAAAACTATTTGCCTGTGGGCTCAAACTTTCCCCTTCAAAAATGATTATTTATCAATATAAATATTAATGATTTGCTTATATTAATTATTTTTAACCTAAACATACAGGTTAATTGAATATATTAGATATTTCTAAACCGATTTTTTAAACATCAACAACCTGGTGCCATATTAATTTTTTTTTTCAAACCTTAAAAAGTATTTTCCAGCGGGCTCCAACGATCCCCTTCAAAAATGTTTTTATAAATTTAAATATTAATGATTTACATATATAGATTTTTAAAAATTTAACAACCTGGTGCCATATTAATTTTTTTCTAAATTTTTTTCTTTCTCTTAAAAATCATTTGCCTGCGGGCTTCAACGTTCCTCTTCCAATTTTTTTTTCTATCAATTAAAATATTGTAGATATTTCTAAAAAAAATTTTAAACATCAACAACATATTATAATGCCAAATTTATTTTTTTTCTAAATATTTTTCTTGCCTCTTCGAAACTATTTGCCTGTGGGCTTCCACGTTCCACTTCCAATTTTTTTTATAAATTTAAATCTTATAGATATAATCATATCAATTTTTAAACATCAACAACATGGCGTGCTATATTTTTTTAATTTCTAAATTTTTTTCGAGATCCTTCAAATCTATTTGCCTACGGGCTCCCACGTTCCCCTTCAAAATTTTCTTTATCAATTTAAATCTTGTAGATACTTCCAAATTTTTTTTTTAAACATCAACACAGATGGTGCCATATTTTTTTTTTCTAAATTTTTTTCTTGTCTCTTCAAAACTATTTGCCTGCGGGTACCCACGTTCCCCTTCAAATTTTTTTTATAAATTTAAATATTAATGATTTACTTATATAGATTTTTAAAAATTTAACAACCTGGTGCCATATTAATTTTTTTTACAAACCTTAAAAAGTATTTGCCTGCGGGCTCCAATGATCCCCTTCAAAAATGTTTTTCTCAATTTAAATATTAGTGATGTACTTCTATAGATTTCTTTTAACATTTACATCCTGGTGCCATATTAATTTTTTTCTAAATTTTTTTTTCTTCCTTCTTAAAAGTTATATGCCTGCGGGCTCCAACGTTTTCATTCAAAAATTTCTTATCAATTTAAATTTTGATGATTTTTAAATTTAGATTTGTTAAAAATTAATATCATGGTGCCATATTAATTTTTTTTTTCAAACCTTAAAAAGTATTTTCCTGCCGGCTCCAACGATTCCCTTCAAAAATGTTTTTCTCAATTTAAATATTATATATTATGATGCCAAATTTATTTTTTTTCTACATTTTTTTCTTGCCTCTTCAAAACTATTTGCCTGTGGGCTTCCACGTTCCCCTTCCAATTTTTTTTATAAATTTAAATCTTATAGATATAATCAAATCAATTTTTAAACATCAACAACATGGTGCCAAATTTTTTTATTTTCTAAATTTTTTTCTTGCTCCTTCAAATCTATTTGCCTGCGGGCTCCCACGTTCCCCTTCAAATATTTTTTTATCAACTTAAATCTTATAGATATTTCTAAATTATTTTTTTTTACATCAACAACATAATATGGTGCCAGATTTATTTTTTCTAAATTTTTTTCTTGCTCCTTCAAATCTGTTTGCCTGCGGGCTCCCACGTTCCCCTTCAAATATTTTTTTATCAACTTAAATCTTATAGATATTTCTAAATTATTTTTTTTTATATCAACAACATATGGTGCCATATATTTTGTTTTCCTACATTTTTTTCTTCCTCTTAAAAATCAATTGACGGCGGGCTTCTACGTTCTCCTTCGAAATTTTTTTATCAATTTAAATCTTTTAGAAATTATAAAATCAATTTTTTTTACATCTACAACATATGGTGACATATTTTTTTTTCTAAATTTTTTTCTTTCTCTTAAAAATCATTTGCCTGCGGTCTTCAACGTTCCTCTTCCAATTTTTTTTTCTATCAATTAAAATATTGTAGATATTTCTAAAAAAAATTTTAAACATCAACAACATATTATGCCAAATTTATTTTTTTTCTAAATTTTTTTCTTGCCTCTTCAAAACTATTTGCCTGTGGGCTTCCACGTTCTCCAATTTTTTTTATAAATTTAAATCTTATAGATATAATCAAATCAATTTTTAAACATCGACAACATGGTGCCATATTTTTTTAATATCTAAATTTTTTTCGAGATCCTTCAAATCTATTTGCCTACGGGCTCCCACGTTCCCCTTCAAAATTTTCTTTATCAATTTAAATCTTGTAGATACTTCCAAATTTTTTTTTTAAACATCAACACAGATGGTGCCATATTTTTTTTTTCCAAATTTTTTTCTTGCCTCTTCAAAACTATTTGCCTGCGGGTACCCACGTTCCCCTTCAAATTTTTTTTATAAATTTAAATATTAATGATTTACTTATATAGATTTTTAAAAATTTAACAACCTGGTGCCATATTAATTTTTTTTACAAACCTTAAAAAGTATTTGCCTGCGGGCTCCAACGATCCCCTTCAAAAATGTTTTTCTCAATTTAAATATTATATATTATGATGCCAAATTTATTTTTTTTCTACATTTTTTTCTTGCCTCTTCAAAATCATTTGCCTGCGGTCTTCAACGTTCCTCTTCCAATTTTTTTTTCTATCAATTAAAATATTGTACATATTTCTAAAAAAAATTTTAAACATCAACAACATATTATGCCAAATTTATTTTTTTTCTAAATTTTTTTCTTGCCTCTTCAAAACTATTTGCCTGTGGGCTTCCACGTTCTCCAATTTTTTTTATAAATTTAAATCTTATAGATATAATCAAATCAATTTTTAAACATCGACAACATGGTGCCATATTTTTTTTTTTAAATTTTTTTCGAGATCCTTCAAATCTATTTGCCTACGGGCTCCCACGTTCCCCTTCGAAATTTTTTTATCAATTTAAATCTTTTAGATATTATAAAATCAATTTTTTTTACATCAACAACATAATATGGTGTCATATTTTTTTTTTCTACATTTTTTTCTTTCTCTTAAAAATCATTTGCCTGCGGTCTTCAACGTTCCTCTTCCAATTTTTTTTTCTATCAATTAAAATATTGTAGATATTTCTAAAAAAAATTTTAAACATCAACAATATATTATGCCAAATTTATTTTTTTTCTAAATTTTTTTCTTGCCTCTTCAAAACTATTTGCCTGTGGGCTTCCACGTTCCCCAATTTTTTTTATAAATTTAAATCTTATAGATATAATCAAATCAATTTTTAAACATCGACAACATGGTGCCATATTTTTTTTTCTAAATTTTTTTCTTTCTCTTAAAAATCATTTGCCTGCGGGCTTCAACGTTCCTCTTCCAATTTTTTTTTCTATCAATTAAAATATTGTAGATCTTTTTAAATCAATTTTCAAACATCGACAACATGGTGCCATACTTTTTTTTCTAAATTTTTTTCTTGCCTCTTCAAAACTATTTGCCTGCGGGTACCCACGTTCCCCTTCAAATTTTTTTTATAAATTTAAATATTAATGATTTAGGTACTTATATAGATTTTTAAAAATTTAACAACCTGGTGCCATATTAATTTTTTTTTCAAACCTTAAAAAGTATTTGCCTGCGGGCTCCAACGATTCCCTTCAAAAATGTTTTTCTCAATTTAAATATTAATGATGTACTTCTATAGATTTCTTTTAACATTTACATCCTGGTGCCATATTAATTTTTTTCTAAATTTTTTTTTCTTCCTTCTTAAAAGTTATATGCCTGCGGGATCCAACGTTTTCATTCAAAAATTTCTTATCAATTTAAATATTGATGATTTTTAAATTTAGATTTGTTAAAAATTAATATCATGGTGCCATATTAATTTTTTTTTCTCACTCCTTAAAAAGTATTTGCCTGTGGGCTCAAACTTTCCCCTTCAACAATTTTTATTTATCAATTTAAATATTAATGATTTGCTTTTATAAATTTTTTAACCTAAACATACAGGTTAATTGAATATATTAGATATTTCTAAACCGATTTTTTAAACATCAACAACCTGGTGCCATATTAATTTTTTTTTTTCAAACCTTAAAAAGTATTTTCCTGCGGGCTCCAACGATCCCCTTCAAAAATGTTTTTCTCAATTTAAATATTATATATTTACTTTTATAGATTTTTAAAAAATGAACAACCAGTTGCAATATTAATTTTTTTTCTCACTCCTTAAAAAGTATTTGCCTGCGGGCTCAAACGTTTTCCTTCAAAAATTTTTCTTATCAATTTAAATATTAATGATGTATTTCTATAGATTTTTTTTAACATTAACATCCTGGTGCCATATTAATTTTTTCTAAATTTTTTTCCTCACCCCTTAAAAAATATATGTCCGCGGGCTCCAACGTTCTCTTTCAATTTTTTTGTAAATATTTTTAAATGAATTTTTTAAGTTTCACAATCTATTACCATATAAATTTCTAAACCTTTTTTCTCACTCCTTAAAATGTATTTGCCCGTGGGCTCCAGAGTTCCACTTCACAAAATTTTTTAAAAATATTTAATATATAATCCATGGTAATATCTGGTACTTAATTTCAATTAAACTTATTATTATATACATTCAAGTTTATGCAAAGTGGTCACACAGGTAGGCAATGCGACTTCGTCAAATAAGCTGACAATGTTCATTGCTGTTGTCAAAATGCAAAATAAGCGGTAAAATATTGAAAATTAATAAAAAAAAAAGATAAATATTATAGTTATAACTATTCAATGTTGTTATTCAGGTAGGCAATCCGATTCCGCCGGATAGTGGACAATGATAATTGCTCTGGTCAACATGCGAATGAAGTAGTATAATAACATTGAAAATTCAAAAAAAAAACGATATAAAATATAGTAATAACAATTCAACGTTGTCACCCAGGTAGGCAATGCGACTGCGTTGGATAGCGGACAATGTTCATTGCTGTGGTAAAAATGCGATAATAAATATTCCTATATGCTTCTAATATCTATACACCATCAAATTGTTCCTAAACACGGAACTGCTTGATGTAAAAAGTTGCATTTTATTAGATCCGTGGATTCATCATATTGACGTATAATATATATAATATCTATCATTTATATTCTATGGCAATAAAATTGTCAAAATCGATGTGGAAGACACAGTCGATGAATTATTCTAAATTTTATTAAACAAAACTGACATGTACAAAAAATATACTGCGTTTCGTATGGTGTTATTTTTTACAAATCACAATATTTTCAGATATGTATCTGGAGCGTTTTCAGAGGGACGTCGTAGCTGTATTGCACACGTCACGGATTCCGACGAAAGCCGAAATAAACGATGTTTAAATGATGTAAGTGTGATTTATATTTAATTGGTTCTCAAATTTACTTTTTAAAGTTAAATTAAATATTTAATGTCACTAAAAATATGCTATCCAAGTGTTGTAAACGAATATTTTAGTTCCGAGTTCGAAATGTATAATTTATGGAGATCGAACAATACAAACGCCGTAATCGTTTTGCCTGTTCTAGGTCGTAGAAATATTATAATAATAATTAATAGGTGCATACCTATATATGCTGTAGGTATTTGAAATATAAATATACATTTTGGTTTAGTTTATAGAAATACATATTTTGACTTATAAGTCATAGGTACATGCCGGATTTATATTCTCTTAAAATTCTTAAAATATGAGATTTTTATGTCGTTTAAAATATATAAAACATTCTCTTAATATTTATTTAAAATATCAGATACCTATACGATATTTTAAATCCTACCAATATGGGTGGCAAAATATTCTTTCAATATTAATAAAAAATATATGCATTTAGTTTAAATTTATTATTTAAAAACTTCTATTAGATGTAAATTAATGAATTAATTAAATTTACAATAATTTGGTTTTAAGTCTATTTAATTCAATTAATTTTCCAATAACAGTTAATAACTATATATTGTTCCATATATGTTCCGGTGTCATTTTAGTATGCCGATTTCTTAAAATGTTTTTGTGACTCTTAAGATATATTTTTAATTTAAATAATATATAAATCTTATTTTCTTAAATCCATGTATAAACTAGGTATTAAAATACATACAAACAAACGAATAACGATTCTGACCAAAGACTTAAATAAATAATATTGTGATTAACGTACCTACCTAATTTATTTTACGACTAGGCATTTGTACAGTACCTTTAACAGTAAGTTGAATTCATTTTCTCAAAAAATTAAATTTGAAAATGCATCGTGTTTATAAATTATAATGATATACTCTAAAAGTTTCATATATCTATAAATAATATTTTTAAATTACAAAAAAGTAACTAAAATTGTTATTCTTGGTTTTAATAATTTGGTTAAAATTTTGTATTTTTATAACAGGTTTTTTAGATTTTTTGGTTACAGTATGAACTATTTATAAGAATCTTTGTTTATGGAAAAAAAGTTGAACATTTTATACATTTTTAACTATTTAGTAATTCATACATTTTTAATTTGATAATTGTTTAATGGAACTTTAAATAGGTACTTAAAAAAAAAAAATCGTGCCTACAGATATTTATTATTTTTCAACTGTTATATTATTATAACTTCTTATGAGGAAACTTGTATTACATTTTCATATCTTAGGTAAACACAGACAATGTTGTATGAATATCTGACTACAAAATATTGTGCAAATGTCGAAATTATGATGAATTTTTTAAAAATTTGAACTTTAATACCAGAATAAAAGTTTTTTTTTTTTTATTGAGCTTAAGCCAGGCAACTGTGGCTATTAACTGTTTTAGTTTGTAGATTGTTTTTGTAGGGGGAGGAACGGTTAGTTGAAACACGTTTTTGTATGAGTGAAAGGACTCGTTGCTAAAAATCCCGGCTGGTCACCCATCCGGGAACTAGCAACGCCGGCCGATACGTACACTCAGAGCGTTTCCGCAATTGAATGTACACACCGCGCCATACCAAACCATTAGACCGTATACTCTAAAGGTAGGTACCGAGTATATAAGTTCTATGGATTTATCATATTAAATCGTCTATGGCAATCGCCAATTGTCGACATTCGTCGACGATTCTAATAATTTCAGTGAACAAAAAAAATAAAATAAGTCAACAATTGACAGTACGTTAAACATGTTATCATCTTAAAATATACCTTATTTATAACACGAACCCTCACATTTTGTTACGTTCAGTTTATTTTCATTAAATATTCGATACTTTACAGTTTTAGTTCTGAGCGAGATGAAGACGGATGAAGATAGCCGTTTCTTCAGGACCGGTGAATATACTGTACGTCTGCGCTGCTAGGTTTCACCGGAAGAGTTGATGTTTACACGTAAGTTTGTTTTCATATTATTTTGGGGTTTAAATTTACTTATTAGACTTAAATTAAATATTTATTTCTACGGACAATCTATTGACTGGGTGACGTGGAACGTTAGAAGCATATGATACGTTTAATCCCGTTTAATTAAACAATCAGGTATC
>JANEHU010003960.1:0-75819 GCA_027563435.1 Nasonovia ribisnigri
GTTACACCAATGTCGAACGGACGGTAAATCCAACGGACGTCGTATGTGTGGCTGCTATGTATGTTTGTAATGAATTTCAACAACGGACGTCATGACGTCCGTCGTAACGTCCGTTAATAAAACGCTCGTGTGACCTTACTCTAATACTTATCTTTAAATTGTACAGCCGACCGGAAATTGGAATATCCCGGGCCGCAATTTACGTACGTTTCAAATATAACCGGGACGCAATTTACGCATGTTTTAAAAGTACGTGGGCCGCAATTTACGTAGTATATAACTATGACCTAGCAAAATTAAATTTCCCCGCGGGGGGCTGAAGAAATGTTTCCTCCAAAATGTATAGGGGCGGCAGTTTTTGTACCTATATATTTATTAAAAACTATAACAATATAAAATATATAATTTGGAACAAATCTACTTTACCGGACACCCTTTTTTTTTCAATTTTTTTTTTTTTAAATACGTGTTTTTTTATGCTGAATTCAAAACTGTTTGAAAAAATTCCCGCAAACTTACCGTTCAAAAGTTATGGCAATTCAAAATTGCCGATATTATCAAATATTATGCTAAATAACTAACTTTCACCAGGTGTCTCAATGCCAAATTGTAGCACGGTGGGCAGCGCAGGATAGTCGAGTACACACTACACAGTATACAAGTTCACACCCGATTGTCAAGAAAATATTTTTTGCATTTTTTTAATTAAACTTTATTTATGCATAATTAGTATAAACATTAGGTAATTGTTCGTCGTCCTCTTCTTCGCTATTTATATCGAAGATATCGAAAATATCCCCAGATGTTTTGTGTAAAACCACCTCAGGTGAACCTCGGTTTTCCTCAAAATTATTTCTAAGTACAATTATTGGCGGCGTGGTCACTCGCTCGTCGGTAATCCATTCAAAAGCTGTGAAAATTCAAAGTTGCAGTGATTACGCGTGTATCGGCACTCGTCGCTACGATCCTCGGCGCCGTCGCTCCGCTCCGCAAATCGAAAATATCCCCCGATTTTTTGTGTAAAACCACCTCAGGTGAACCTCGGTTTTCATCAAAATTATTTCTAAGTTCAATTATTGGCGGCGTGGTCACTCGCTCGAAATATAATTGATATGATATTTGATAATATCGACAACTTTGAATTGTCATAACTTTTGAACGATAAGTTTGCGGAAATTTTTTTAAACAGTTTTGAATTCAGCATAAAAAACCACGTATTTTGAAAAAAAAAATTGAAAAAAAAAGGGTGTCCGGTAAAGTAGATTTATACCTATAATTTTGTAATTTGTTCTAAAGTAATGTTAGCCGCTAGGTACCTAACAAAATATGAACCAATTTGAAAATAATATGTAATTTACATAAATCGTTTACACATACGAAATTGATAGCTAAACAATTTCAGGTTTGTTAATTGTTATGTTATAAATGAGGGGCGACATTCCAAAGTGTACTATTGCCAAAAATTGAAAATATGAGTTATACATCAAAACATATTGTTTAAATGGCGGGGAATCGTTTAAAATCATCAAATTATGCCTAAACGTACTATTTCCTATCAATAAATTGATAAAATATACTAAGATTGCGTCAAAATGCACTACTGCCGATAGCGAGAATTTATCAGAATGTACTATGTGTACTGAATCTATCAATTTGGCCAAAATGTACTATTGCCCATGGTAATTTAAAAATCAGACCATACTGTTCTTTTAAACAGTTGTATGAAAATCCAAGAGAGGTTTAAATCTTCAACATTAACAACTGAATGTAAATTGTTGTTTTATTTTGCTATTTTATTTATTTAGTATAAGTATGAAGTATATAGGTATTATATTTAAAAGCTAGTCACTCTTTTTTTAACTAAATAAATTTCAATTTCACCTGGACATTTTAAGAACACAGTAAACAAGCGCATAAAAAAAAGGAAAACATTCAATGACGAAAATATAGATGATGAAGCAACAGTGACATAAATTATAAGATAAGTACATATTTTGTTATCTTAGATAGAATCAAAAATGAGCTAGAAAAAAGAAAAATAGCCTATGATCAGTTATTTGAAAAGTACTCGTTTTTCTTTCAATTGGAAAAATTGAACAGCGTAGAAATCAGAGAACAGGCAAAATGTCTTCAAGATATTTATGTTGATGATTTAGGAAGTTCTTTTCCCAATGAATGTGTTCACTTTAAGTCACATATAAAGAACCTCAAAGTTGATGAAAGACCAAAAAATATTCAGCAAATGCTTATATTTATCAAAAATAATGATTTTTCTGGAATGTATCCTTACATTGTTATTGCATTAAGAATGTTATTATGTACACCATGTAGTAACTGTTCTACTGAACGGTCTTTTTCAGCTTTAAAAAGAGTAAAATCATACCTAAGATCAAATATAAAAGAGGAAAGATTAAATATTGATAACGACAATACAACAAAACTAAATTACACAATTATTAATAATTTTGCTACTAGATAAGCACGAAGAAGATTTTAAAAGCTGAAAAAACCTTCTGGAGGAAAAGTTTTTACATAACCTCAATTTTTGAATGGTGTTTAATAAAATTGTATATATTATTATTTATTTTTTGGGGGAGGAGCGGCAAAAATACGTTGCCCCGGGGCGCATATTTTCCAAATGCGCCCCTGAATGGAAGTTGTAGACATTCATTTGTCTTGGAACCGTTACCAACCATTTTTTATTAAGTATTTTGTCAGAACTGCACTCTATAATTAATTGTTCGCACTATAATAATAAATAAGCTATGAAATTGTTTTTGCGCCATGCAAATTAACCAAAAGTTTTCAAAAAATTTATAGCAAACCTGATTCATTTTCATGTTTGATGATAACGGGTTTACATTTATATTTACAAATCACCAATATTTACAACCTCAAAATAATAAATTCATATCCCAATTATAATTTTATTTAGCGATTTTGATTACCATTAGGTATACTTGTATAAATAAATATACTAAGTTAGTTGAGCATATGACTACATCTTTATTTCAATAGCTCTATGCATATAATATAATTTATTCAAATTTAAAAAAAAACATTTGAGCTATAGGTGATTAATAATTTATATTGGTATACATTATAAGAGGTACATTAATCAGTTGTACAGAAACTTCTAAAAGTTATTGAAAAACACATGATTTCACCAATTTAACTATGATGTTAAATATAAGATATTACTATGATGCTAGTTGCAGATAATATAAATGTATAAATGTTTAAATATAAAGGTTCCTATATTATCTTGATTTAATTGATTTTTTTAGATATATTATAATAAACATAATACATACTACATAATATAATAATAAATGTTTTAAATTACGTTACGATTAAAAAAATTTAAAATTAAAATTAAAAATTGAAATTAAATCTGGCTTTTATCAATCATATTTTTTTATAATGTTAATATTTTGCATTATTTAAATTGTATAAATAAAAAATTCACATGGAACTTTTGTTTCTGCATTTATGTATTTAAAAGTCTTGTTTACATCATCATATAATTTCCACTTGTTGTGTCCTCTTTTACAGCATGTATAATAATGGCCAATAGATGTCCTGAGACGACTTAGTCCTCGACGAAAACAACCCACACCTCTTAACTCGTATATTTTGCCTGAAGCTAATAGTATCTGTGGTATATTTTTTAGTGAGAATGAAGGTTGTGGTAGAGCTTCACTACTATAATTTAAACTGCTATTTCCTAAAATAATAAAACAGCTTATTTTTTAAATTTTAATAGATTTACCTAAATTAACAATACATACCTTCCCAATTTATTAAGTCGACAAAAATATGAAAATCAGACAGTATAGTTTTTTTTAGTTTTAACTCCCAGGCATGATTCATCATTATCATCGATATAACCACATTTAGTTGTTTCTAAATCAATCATAGAATCTAGATACTTCTGTAGACCGTTTAAGTTTCCATTATTTATGGTATAGGAAATAATCATTATTGGAACTGGAGTATCAATTGTTCTTCCACAAGTTGAAATACCACAATTTATATAGTCATAGGCTGTTGGAAACTCTTTCAACGCCGAATTAAATATATAACTCCAGGTGGTTTCACATTTCACTAAAGTTGTATTGTACTCTAAAAATTCTGATTCTGGGTGCATATTGTTTATCTGTAATTAAAAACAACTTATTATTTTATTTTATTTTGTTTATGTTTTTATTAAAAGTTAAAATATTACCAATAATTCAGCTCTTGTAGTGTATGTCTTTAAAATGATACCATTATTTACCAACTCCAGGATAAATTTATAAAATAAGTTCTCACATTCATTAACCATATTATAATATTGACTGCTATCACAGATAGCTACCATAAAAATAGATGAAACCGTATCAAATGCGCAAGTGTTGCTTATAATAACTTTTCCAATGTTTTTAACTCTACAACTCTTCAATTCTTGCACACGCGATCCATTCTTTAATAAAGGTAAAGATTGAATATTTTTTGCATTCTTAATTTGAAGATGCTTCAAGTTTGGATTTGGACAAAGATATGAATTAGAATTGCGTTGCTTTTTTGACTTTCTATTCCAGTTTTCAACTGAGTTGTTTTCACCTGTAAAATAATTTATAGTTATATCTTTACCATTCTTTGAGCACTTTAAACAATATCGTCTTTCCTCTTGTCCTTGTTTATGTGTTGAACACGATAGAAGAGCATGAACTGGGACATTACATTTGTAGCATTTATTTGATCCGTCTTCAGAAGGAAAATCTCCATTTTTGTATAATGGAAAATCACTACCAGTTTCAGTAGAATCATTATGATGAACTGAAGTTGATGATACAACTACATATGCATCTATTGGTTCATCAGAGTTGTTGTGATGAATTGGCGTAGGACGAAATCGATAGAATCCTCTGTACTAACTGGTATAACTTTCTCTAAATCATTTGTGTTTGATGTAGGTATGTAATGACTCGAACTCCAGGTGTGTAATAATGATGTACCTTTGAGTGAAGCAGAATGATGTTCAATGAAATGTTCTATGTTTGTTGGAAGAGCAATATTTTTAAAAGAAATATTCTTTATTTTTCTAAAAGTAGATTCTACTGCAGCTGAACTTGCTGTTTCATCATCAAATCCGAAAATTGGAATCATCAATCCCGACCACAGGAGTAACAATTTCATACATTTTATAAGATTAGGAACTAAAGTTGGTAAATACATTGCATTGAACCCCGTTCCTTTCTGTATCGATGATTTACTTTTAATAAAAATGTCTTCAGCCCATGACTGAAAAGGGTTTATAATTATCCAAGGCATCTAGTTGTTGATCATATTCTTATTGAATCAATTCTTGGAGTTCATCTTCATTTTCTACCACGGCAATTATTTCATTAAACTGATCTTCGAAATCTACAAGTCCAGTTGATGTTGCATGAATCAAATATTTCTTATGTTTTTCACAGATTGTTTCGATTCCAGTTTCTTTATCGTTTCCATCGGTTTCATTTATTAAAACAATAAATAATGAAGACAGTAATGAATGCATGTCTCTGAAGGACTGACATTTTATAAGCAAGCCAATTGTTCGAAGAATAATTTCTTTTACCCTCTTTTGGACAGTTTTAAGAGGTGTCCATTTACAGGCTAACTTTATAAAATGAGCCACATCAACCCTAATAAAGCATTTAGGTAACCATTGAGACGTTATCGGAAGTTCCCCTCTTACTAAGTTTGCACAAACATTAACATATTCACGTAAAGATGAATATTGAGTGAAACTTTGCACAATGGTAGACAATAGTGCAAGGGATTGGTCACATACACATTCTGTGGGCTGAGGAACATCATTATCCAACCACCTTGCCAGCCAATTTGCAATTGCTTTATTAGTGTGTCGCTCACTCAGCATATTTGTGACAGTAAAACTGTGCTGCTTTTCAGAATCATATACTAACGCTTCATAAAGAAAAATATATTTTGTTTTTTCTACACCTAACTTCCTAAAGTTTTTAACTAAGCCACCAGTCGCATAAATTATTATACTGGGATGTGAAACATTGCTGCAATAGCTTCGATACAAATGGACCTGTTCTCCACTATGATAATGAATAAAAAATGGACTATACCCCATGTCATGTAAAAAGTTCTTGTACTCCTCTTCTGATCTCATAATAGCCAAAGCTGTTAATGTATCAGAATGTCTTAAATTAGATTTAATTTTTTTAGATTTAAGCGTCCGTAAGGCAACTCCAGTAGGAATAATGGCAGGTTCTGGGACACCTAATAAAAGAATCGGGAAAAAAATTAGTATTTTTGACTATATTTAAAACATAATAATCAACCTTGGATAAGTTGCAAAATATGAGGAACCCCTATGACAATTAATTGTTATCAGAATATGTCATAATATTATATGTATACAAAAAATTTTTAAATTGAAAATTGAAATCATCAACTTAATCATATATAGTAGGTATACACAGACTATATTAAAAAATGTATCTAAGATCATACCTTCTCAAAATTACATTTATAAATACCTTCTTTCATGAGTCGAATTGCCTCTCTTTCCCTGAAAGTCTCACATGATATCCCTTCATTAATCATTGATGATAAGGCTTTTTCAGACGTGGATCCAATCAATCTTCTTTTTTTTATTTTAGTGTGAATTTTATCAAAATTTCCAATGTATTCCATTAATACTCTATTGTAATTATTAAATTAATGTTTAAAAAAAACGACGAACACAATGTATTTAATAGGGTGGCCCTTATTTTACGATATTGGATTTTTTTCAGTCTTACCCCCTAATTTGGTTCCAATATATATAAAAACTATGTGTACAAAATTTCATGTCGTTAGGTTAAGTTTAACCCGTGCCCCTGGGTCCTTAAAGTTCGAAAGCACTATTTTATTCAAATAACCACGTTTTTTTTAAATATTTTATTTATATCTTGTTTCAACTCACTCATATATAAATATGTGTAGGACATTATTTATAGTAAATTAAATTTTCTATAATTCTTGTTCTATGTAGTTTTTTGATTAACATAATATTTTTATATATATTTAATTATGAAACATAAAAGTTTATAAATAATGTGACATTTAAACAATATTATTACAAAACGTAGGTATTATATATAATATACATTTAATTATTATTAAAAAAGAGCCTCATTGGTTTTATGGATGAATTAATTTGTTTAATATTTATATTTTATAGCATACAAAGAAAAATAATTAAAATGGGTTTAAAACCGTAGTTTTTAAACTGTTTGGGTATTTTCGGCGATAATCTTCGACAACTTGAAGCACGTATTGTTTTTGCTCTTCATTTTTTGTTAAGACCTTATTATACTCCTCCATGAGCTTTACCCCTCTTTCTGCCGTATCATTTGTAACACGAAATGTATTTACAATTTCAAGACCTTTTTGAAAGTCTACATTTTCATCCCACATTGATGGATGTTGCTCCAAGAATGATGTTGATATTCCAAATCGTGAAAAAAATGATGTAGATTCAACGTAAATAAAATCATATATTTCTTTCTTCATGATTTGAGTTACTTCATTTGGTGAAACAATGATTCGTTTATTAATTTCAGAAGTTAAATTATTTAGTTTTATAGAATCTACCATTTTAATTTTTGTTTCAATTGTTAAATTAGTATCAAAAAATGCCAATGCTACTGTTTCAGGTGCTAAATACCACAAGTGTCCACATAGTTTTTTTAATGTTGATTGAGAAATTTTTTTATGTATATTTTCATAATCGATGAGACTTTTCAAAAATTGTAAGTCTTGAAATGGAGCTAAAGAGGCAATAGGTGCACAAAACCATGCCTTAATATACAATCGAATAAGAAAAATACAAATTGAACGAATTGAATCTTCTTCATTTTTTTTTAATTTAAATTGCTTACGAAATACAAATATTTTTAGAGAATAAATGGCCTTAGACATCCAACGGGCGTGGTGCATTGCACCTGGATACTTAAAAGATATACCACGAGTAGGGGTACCACCAAGAAATATTACAGCTAATTCCAACAATTCTCTGTAGTCGTCTCTGTTGTGAGGTTTGCGTAATTGGTCCATGTAAAATAATAACATAACATTAGTTATATCATTTAATTTTTCACTGACAATTAAATCTTCTAATCCAGTATTATAATTATTGATATTAACTTTTGGCCAAAATTGTTGAAAACGTTTAAAAATTTGAATATCTGGACCAGACGTAACCACAAAGTTTACTTCAAATGCCGATCTAAGTATAATTTCGTAAATGTGATGCCTGCAAGGAAAGTATAAAATATCACGTTCTAATAGTTGTTCTAGGATTATACATGCTCCTTTTAGACGACCCGTGTTCGAAGCTGTTGTATCGCAACATAGAGCTTGTACATGATCGATAAGGCCCCATTCTTCAAGTGCTTGAAACACTGCTTCCGCTTGATTTTGACCAGTTCCAGATATGAGATTAGGTACACTTAACAGTTTTTCGGAATTTTTATATGAAACAATAACTGGTAATCGATCAACAAGCTCTTTACCTGTTAAATCTGGGAGTAGCTTACCATCCCAATGAACAACAACTGGACCTACTTCTGATGTATTGAATTCTTTTCGAAGTTGATCTGCTCTATCCTTACGTAAGCACTGGCGTATTCGGTTAATAGATGTCCGATTTAAAATTAAATCATTTACGTGTATACCAAACGCTTCTACAGTAGCTGTTAATATATGAACTGCATCGCGATCACTTATTTTACACCTGTCCAATGCGATTGCAAGTTTCGGTGTTATAAAATTTTTCTTACCTCTATTTTGAAATTTATGAAGATCTAGGAATTCGGATGTGTTACCAATATCTTATGATTTGTTTAAAATATTTTCACCAGCATCAGAATCGCTATCAGAACTTGTAGAACAAATTATTTCACTGTCAACAGCACGTCCTAAAATAAATTAAATTTATAGAATAATTTAAAATAGTTTGATAGAAATGTACAGTCTTACTTGCTTGTTCAATTTCTCCATAAGCTCTCTTTTTCCGTTTTGTAACTGCTTCTAACCGAGTAATTTCTCTTTCTTCAGTTTTTTGTAAATTTTTATCTTTACCAAGCATACAACCAATTCTGCCTTTTTCTTTTTGAGATAGTAAGAATTGTCGATCTATTTTTATTTTAATAATATCCAATGCATTCATATGTGAAATATCAAAAAGGTCATCTAACTCATTCACAAAACATTCTTGTTTTTTTCTTATTTATTTCGGTTTTTCTCGTTGCATGTTTTTGTAAAGTTCTCCATTCTTCGTATAATGATTCCAGCTTCTTAATGTTATGGTATTCTTGTTTTATTGGAATGCAAGCTGTTTGCCAAAATACAACTATTTCTTGGATAACAAGTTTTGCACTTTCGTGTAGGTTGAGTTTCACTTTACGCATATAAAAAAAAAAGACACGTAACGCCTGTCTTTTTGACGGTAATTTACTACCAATAATTTGATTGCAAGTACTACCAATTAAAAATATTTTATCTTGCTCACGAAGAATAATATTTGAAGTAGATGCCATGATGAAAAAATATGTACAATATTTTGTTTTGCTATCTATTGTGGTCCGCAGTATACTAATTGATCGTCTGATTACATACAAATATGTAAGTATTTACTATCAGTTTTATAGAGTAGTCTATTTTTAAAACTGTTTCGAATCATTAAAAGATTAAAAGATAATCAAATCAAATTATTAAATTATTAAATGCTGTTTGCTTATCTCAGATAATAAATTCAATCAGTTACAAATGTAATAATATAATGATGCTAGATATTTTGTAATCTTGTTAAATTGTCACGTTATTAAATTACGTTTTATACATTTTATAAACTTGTATGTTTCATAATTAATTATATATAAAAATATTATGTTAATCAAAAAACTATATAGAACAAGAATTATAGAAAATTTAATTTACTATAAATAATGTCCTACACATATTTATATATGAGTGAGTTGAAACGAGATATAAATAAAACATTAAAAAAAAAACGTGGTTATTTGAATAAAATAGTGCTTTCGAACTTTAAGGACCCAGGGGCACGGGTTAAACTTAACCTGTCGACATGAAATTTTGTACACATAGTTTTTATATATATTGGAACCAAATTAGGGGGTAAGACTGAAAAAAATGTTATAAAATAAAATCACCTATTTGACGAAGGGCCACCCTAGTATTTAATTTATTTTCAGTTATAACTTCACTTATTAGTTACCTATTTGTACAAGATATTTAATGAATCAATAGTAATGATCCCTTAAACAAGATTTAGTGGCCCACGATTGGTCCATTCAATTTTTAGTGTACCATTAATATAATAAATTATTTATGCAACTCAGCATAAGTATATTATAAAATAATAACTATAAATTAAGTGCATTAAAATAGATATTTTAATTATTTATACACAAAAAACTTAAATACCTAACATTTTCTGGTGGTTTCTCAGCAATTATACCCTTGAAATATGACTCACAAATTGTACATCGTCCTACAATTACTACATAGTTAGATCCACTCGGATACACTTTACTTCTTTGAAATGATAGACAGCAAGGAAGCTGTGTGTTTATCCAAAAATGTTCGACAACTACAGGTGTCCACAAATTTTTTGGCGAAACGTTATATGTTTTAACTTTTGGGAATGGACGTGTCTTGTCATTATTGGTATACACAACTTCTTGTGGATGTATCTTAACCCATTCACTCTCGGAAAATGTTATAACAAATTCTTTTTTTGGTAACATTTCCTCATCACTACTTATATCACTAAATTCATCTATGTATACAAATAAATAATATAATTACTTCAAAAATATTTAAAATTGTGCATACCTGTATGATTAGACATTGTTTCGCAAAGATTAGAAATAGCTGATATACCTACATTTTTCAGATGAAATACCAAGTTTTTCTTTCACTCCGTGACGGCCTCGCTGTACAAAAGTATGAAGTGCATTTTTACTTACACGCCAATCAAGATAACAACTTATTTCTGTCCATACATAATTTGTAGCTGGAACAATTTCTAAAGTAGAAAACATTTTGTATTGCCGATTTAATATAGGTAAATCACAAACACTTTTTAACATATTGAATAATAATAAAAAAAAAGTGTTAATTTTATTATTAATATTATCGGCAGGTAATAGTTTGTACTGTTTGTAGACTTAAAAATTAAAAAGTGTCATTGTATTCTTGTATTCTATTGTTAATAATTCTCATACCTAAATGCACTAAAATTATCAAGTGGTCCATGTACCAATGTAAATAGGGAAGTGTATCAAACTGTGAATATTGTAAAATATTAAATATTGATCGTATAAGGTAGCATAATCAGTAGGTAATAAATCTTCTCAATATCTAACAAGTTATTGAATATTTTACAATAGTACAGCACATGCTTAAAATTAAAATAATAAAATGCAAATAGGTACACAATGTTAACATACGTTTGTGAGCAGGGCTGGATTTAGAATTTCGGATACCGGGGCAATTCTCGTTTTGAGGCTCCTAACAGTAAAAAGTTATAAATACCAATATCTAATTAGTTAAGGATGCAATTTGCAAACTTGTACTTAATAACTATCTGCCTAAAATTTGTATATTTCAAGTTTTAAATACCACTATTTGTTCATCAATATGTAAATAATTTTTAGTTGTATTAAAAATTAACTTAAAGAGAGCAATATTATTATAAATAAATATTAAATCAATATTATTCATATTAATATATCCAAGAATAATATTTTTAAATTACAACAAAATAACCAAACTTGTTAATATTGATTTTAATATGTGATTTCTTTCAAATTTGAACTTTAAGTCTTAAAATGTCTGTAAAAAATAACTGTGCTTATATATTTTTTAGATTTGTTGTTTACCGTATGTAATATATATTAGAATCTTTGTTTTAAATTTTCAATCCATAGTTATAAAAACTGACCATTTTATAATTGTTTAATTACAATGATTGATAATTTTCGTGATTTTAATGATTTTTGTCAAAATTCGAAATTAAATGCTTATAAAAAAAAATGTGCCTATGTATTTTTAATATTTTTCAATTGATATTATAACAGTATATCAGGAGCCTTGTGTTAAATTTTAATTATTTTTGGACCAACAAATAAAAATTTATTGGTATTTATATAAAAATAAACTAAAAAAATTGAAAATTGAAATGATCCGTAAAAAGCTCAAAAACAGTCAAAATATATTCAAAATTAGATGGTGTATAGAAAATGCTTATATAAACATTCAGTGAAATTTTCATGCATCTACAAATATTCGTTTTTGAATTACAACAAAATAAAAGAATCGTTACATGAGAAATCGAGTGAATATCTAATCTTTTAAAAATTTGAACTTAAAATGCTCATAAAAATGTATTTTTACTTGCTTATAAACATTTTTTTTAATGATAAAATTAGGCAAACTTATGAGGAATTTTGTATTACATTTTCAAACCTTAGATTTAAAAAGAAAAATTTTAATGAATTTCTAACTCAAAATAAATTGCACATTTTCGTCATTACGTATTTTGTAAAAATTTGAACTTTGATTACCTATAAAAAAAAATTGTGACTACAGATTTTTAATATTTTTCATCTGCCTTTGAAACTATATATTAGAAGCCTACTATTAAATTTTCAAGATTTTTTACCCAACAAATTGGAAACTGAAACTGTCCGTTAACAGCTCAAAATAAGTCAGAATATTTTGAAAATGCTAGGGTGTGTGGAGAATGCTTTTATAAACATTCAGTCAAAAATGTCATGTATCAACGGTAAATTGTGACAACTGATATTTAATAATGTTCATATATTATTATTGTAACAATATATTAGAAGCCTACTATTACATTTTCAAGATTTTTTACCCAACAAATAAAATTTTATTGACATTTATAGAAAAAAAAATTAAATAAATTGGAAACTGAAAATGTCCGTTAACAACTCAAAATAAGTCAAAATATTTTAAAAATGCTATGGTGTGTAGAAAATGCTACATTTGGATTAAATTGCATGTATCTAAAATCTAATTTGTCAAAAACTAGCTTTGGGTAAAAATCTCAGTTTTTCCATAATTTTAGATTCTTAGCGGAGCGATGAATGTATTGATTTTACAATGATGTGTGTTTTTTTTTTAAATTATTTTTTTTGTGTCTGTCATAACCTTTTGGGACAGTAAAAATGCTTCGATTTTCTTCAACAGTACCTTTTCTGATAGGAAAATTAATCTAGTTGGTTCTACTTTGGGGAGTTAAAGTTAAAATGTCCCAGTGCCGTGAAAAACAAATGAAAAATTAAGGAAAAAACAGGAATTTTTCTGTACAATTTTCGACAAAATCGATTTTGGTTTTTACTATAACTCTAAAATAAATGACGGTAGATACATTAAATTTTGACTGAATGTTTATATTAGCATTTTTTACACACCATAACATTTTTAAAATATTTTGATTTATATTGAACTGTTTATGGACATTTTCATTTTCCAATTTTTTTAGGTTTTTTTCTATAGATTTCTATAAAACATTATTTGTTGGGTAAAAAAACTTGAAAATTTAATATTAGGCTCCTAATATATAGTTTCAAAGGCAGATGAAAAATATTAAAAATCCGTAGTCACAATTTTTATTTATAGGTAATCAAAGTTCAAATTTTGACAAAATACGTAAAAATGACGAAAATGTGCAATTTATTTTGAGTTAGAAATTCATAAAAAATATTCTTTTTAAATCTAAGATTTGAAAATGTAACATATGATTTGTTTGCCTAAGTTAATCAAAAAATATCTAATACCAAGTCAAATTAAATTTTTATGAGCGTTTGAAGTTCATATTTTTACAACATTGGATATTCACTCGATTTCCCATGTAGCGATTTTCTTATTTTGTTGTAATTCAAAAATGAATAACTGTAGATACTTAAAAATGTCACCGAATATTTATATTAGCATTTTCTATACACCATACAATTTTGAAAATATTATGATTTTTTTTATGGACCATTTCAAATTTCAATTTTTTTAGTTTTTTTATATAAATACCAATAAATTGTTATTTGTTGGGCCAAAAATCATGAAAATTGAATACAAGGCTCCTGATATATTTTTACAATAGCAATTGAAATAATATTAAAAATACATAAGCAAACATTTTTTTATAAGCATTTATAGTTCGAATTTTGACAAAAATCATCAAAATCTCGAAAATTATCAATCATTGTAATCAAACAATTATAAAATGGTCATTTTTTATAACTAAGGATTGACAATTTAATACAACGATTCTAATAAAAAATACATACTGTAATCAAAAAATCTAAAAAATATATAATCACAGTTATTTTTTACAGACATCTTAAGTTCAAATTTGGACGAAATTACATATTAAAATCTGAGGATATACAGTAAACTTTTGCTATGAGGAATGTCAACGTCTCAATTTGTTCATAATATGTTGGACTAAATTTAAATCATCTTGAAACTATTCTACTTAATTAATTGACTATTTTCTAAAGATCTACTACCCATCTATACTTGAAAAATATAATTAAGTATCTACTTACCTTTTTTGCCATCGTCATTCGTAGTTATTATATTATCTTGAAATTTTAAAACCGCGTCAATAATAACTGATGCTGGAAGAGCTGGTTTTCGACCAACCATTTAGAATTTTAATAATAACTAAACACTCAAAAATAAAAAAATATTGTGACTTAATATTATAAGGTATTCGTCAAAGTGATGAAATTGGTAATGGTATAAATAACAGATTCACTCCTAACGTGTGCCACAGCAGTACGTGTTTTTCCAAATATGTTGTTAAAATCGTTAACAATATTATAAATAAAATTACATATTATAATATTTATATATATCAAATGTATACAGGCCTATTATACCTACAACATTATTATACAAATCCATAATCGATGAATGCATGTCCCTGTCAGCTGAATATCGTAATAAATGTTTAAAATTAGAACGTTTTAATTTGTTAAGGACTCCTGCACTGCAACACACAGTGCACAAGTATAATATGTATTATGTTTACAAAATAAAATATTAAAATCACCAAGAGTATAATTTAAAATTAAAATAAACTATAGGCTTTAAAAATAATAATTATACTATAATCTACCCAAGATGTACGGTTCCATTTTAAAATAAAAAAATGAATATTATAAATTAAGGGTTCCGAGACTAATGAATGTCTACAACTTCCATTCACTGTTCATATTATATAATTAAGGTTAGCTAATATCATGCTGACAGACTGATAAAGTACAAGAATTGGTACTAGTATTGGATGTCGACCCAATACCGAGTAAGAGCTGCCTTTGAAAGACAAATTCAGTTGAATTATAATTTGATTCCCTACCATATTCATTAATTATATTATTTATCTCAAAAACCTTGAACCTTGTAAAATACTAAAATACCTATTACCTATGTATAAAGTAGAATTAAAATAATAAAAACGTATAAAACTAGAACTAGATCCTTATAATATTGTGCGCCAAGAAAGTACCTATACTTTGTTAATATTTATTTAGGTAGGTATTTACTAAAAACTTATGTTATAATATATACAATATTTTATATTTATTTTATGTAGGAACCTACGTATTACATTATTATATTTTCAAAAATACACTCGGAGAATCAGTTAAAGTTCCTTTTTATGATGATGACAATGATTAATTTCTTCTTAAACCAATGATGATTTAGGTCCATGTTATTTAAGTTGCATTATATGCATAATTATTTTTATTATTATTAATAAAAAACATTATTTTTATTTTTGAAAGTTATGTTCTAAAACAATATTTAATAAATTAACATGATGATTTTTTTTTTGTTTGTCATGTTACTTAATCTATTTTTTTTAGCTTTTAAGTTATATATTACCTAGAAATAATCATCAGAATGAACGAGGCTCTATAAAAGTATTTTAGATTCTGAGCGGAGCGATGAATGTATTGATTTTACAATGATGTGTGTTTTTTTTATTTTTTTATTTTTTTATTTTTTTTTATTTTTGTGTCTGTCATCACGTTTTAGAACAGTAAAAATGCTTCGATTTTCTTCAATAGTACCTTTTCTGATAGGAAAGTGAATCTAGTTGGTACTTTGGGGGGTCAAAAGTTTAAATTTCCCAGTAGTTGTCATGAGCGCCTGGAAAAACAAATGAAAAATTAAGGGAAAAACGGGAATTTTTACGGAAAACCAATTTTCGACAAAATCGATTTTGGTTTTTGGTATAACTCTAAAAGAAATTACCGTAGAGACATGACATTTTGACCGAATGTTTATATAAGCATTTTCTACACACCATAGCATTTTCAAAATATTCTGACTTATTTTGAGCTGTTATCGGACATTTTCAGTTTCCAATTTTTTTAGTTTTTTTTTCTATAAATGTCTATAAAATTTTATTTGTTGGGTAAAAAATCTTGAAAATTTAATAGTAGGCTTCTAATATATAGTTTCAAAGGCAGATGAAAAATATTAAAAATCTGTAGTCACAATTTTTTTTTATAGGTAATCAAAGTTCAAATTTTTACAAAATACGTAATGACGAAAATGTGCAATTTATTTTGAGTTAGAAATTCATAACAATTTTTATTTTTATATCTAAGGTTTGAAAATGTAATACAAGATTCCTCATAAGTTTGTCTAATTTTTTCAATAAAAAAATGTTTATAAGCAAGTCAAAATAAATTTTTATGAGCATTTTAAGTTCAAATTTTTAAAAGATTAGATATTCACTCGATTTCTCATGTAACGATTCTTTTATTTTGTTGTAATTCAAAAACGAATATTTGTAGATGCATGAAAATTTCACTGAATGTGTATATTAGCATTTTCTATATACCATCAAATTTTGAATATATTTTGACTGTTTTTGAGCTTTTTATAGACGATTTAAATTTTAAAATTTTTTAGTTTTTTTTTCTATTAATATCAATAAAATTGTATTTGTTGGGCCAAAATTAATGAAAATTTAATACAAGGCTCCTTATATATTGTTACAATAGCAGTTGAAAAATATTAAAAATACATAGGCACACATTTTTCTTATAAACATTTAAAGTTCAAATTTTGACAAAATTCATCAAAATCTCGAAAATTATCTATCATTGTAATTAAACAATTATAAAATGGTCAGTTTTTATAACTAAGGATTGAAATTTAAAATAAAGATTCTAATAAATAGTACATACTGTGAACAAAAAATCTAAAAAATATATAAACACAGTTATTTTTTACAGACATTTTAAGTTTAAATTTGGACGAAATTACATATTAAAATCAATTTTAACGAGTAAAAGTATATATTATAATATTTTTCTAGTATCACTGATAATTTAAGGTTAATAATTAAATAATATGAATAATATTAATTCAACTTAGCAGCTACCGTAAAATAACAATATCAATATAATTTAAAATATCCTAGACTGACATACCGTCTCCGCTCAGAATCGTTTTTCGTATAAAATGATATTATATCATTGAATTCAAATTTAATACCATCCATTATAGTCTACTTGTAGCCTACTGTACAGCGGAGCGACATCCACTTGACCCCCTTTTTTTTATTTGTTTTTGTACATTTTATTATGTTTTTAAAGATTGACAGTTGTTTTAACAGTTATTTTTTTAAAGTTATGTTCTAAAGAAACATTTTAAAAACAAACAAATTCTGGATGCCAATCCAATTCTGAGTAACGGCTATCCTTTAATACAGACCCCACGGGGAAATTGAATTTTGCGAGTTACACGATGTCAAACAAACTCTGATTCGGGTCAAACAAATTCAAACAAATAACGTACTAATTATTGAAAAAAAAAATTCGTGAAAATTGATATGTGTGGGGCTGAGGAAACGTACGTTGCATAATTATTGATGGAAAAAATGGTTTACTAACACACTACTCACACCAAATACTTACAAATAATATGCAATTTAAAGTTTTCTTACCAAACAATGTTTAATGCAGCGTTCGTCGATGAATAACAACGGTTTAGTTGTAACCTAACCTAACCGTGGTAGATCTTTAGTGTAGGGTAGGCGAGTACGATTCGGGCGGCATGTTTTGGCATGGAATTTTTTGCATTTTTTTTCGTAATTTTTCAAATAATGAGTACATGATTTTGTATTATTACCGGAATTATTGTTAGGTATATTACATCATGCGATAAATACATATGTATTTTTCGTATGTTGTATAATATAATATTATAATTTATAATATATGATTTTGTTTTATTACAAGTGACCAGGAGGTGTATTTATTAATGTCCATAATTGGGTTTTTGGAAAATAGGTGAGTAACGTGAACGTTAATCGATGTTCACTTGAGGTGACTATAGACACTCTAACACAGTTTTCGACTTTACATTTTTTACATAAAAAAAGCTCCAGATCCGTATCATTCAATTGCCGATATTCGTAGACGACAGTGAGTTTCCGAAATAGTTAGTAAACTCTATAATTAGATGTTTATTATACACTACTACCATTAACATGGAAAAGTGATGACTATTATGACACTTGCGACTTGTCCCGAAATACGCAATACTTGTCAGACGCACATCGCGACCAATAGACATTAACCCGAATTTTTGGAATAAATTGAAACAAAATTTTTACTAACTCCGGGGCGCCGATTACACCTCTCGTCGCGGGTCGGGTGTTATTCCAGGCGGCCTTGTGGGACCCGGACCCTCACGAGCCCTAACCTATCGCCCCAAATTTACTCCAGACTCCAAATTTTTTTTCTTCACTTAGGTTAACCACCAAAAAACCTCGCCTCACCTAATTTGAATTCTAAACTTTAACCTATCTTCAGGTGGGGTGCTGAGCATGTCCCCAGTCACCCCCACTTGGAAAGTTCGATAACTCGGTAACGGTGAAAGGACAAACGTCGTGATAAAAGCACAAACAAACACAAACGAAGCACAAACGAATGGCCCATTTAGAATTTCAAAACTTAGAGGGGGTGCCGGAGACAGGGAGCTCAAAAAAACTTGGTGAGTGCGGAATATTTGTTCTGCAGTTTCATGAATTGGAACGGATTAAATTACAACAAATCGCTTTGTTTATCACCATGACACCATATAAACGAATAAAGTTTTAAAAAAACTTGTAAAACTATAAAAGCGTTACACTAAATACACTGATACTCCGCACAGAATTATTTTTATCGAATGAAATCATCAAATGCATCAAATCTAATACTGTAATAATACGCTATTCTTTCCAGGGGCGGTGAACAAACTTCCAAAACAGTTGACATACTCCACCCCACTATTTTTAAAATCACTTTTTAGATTTTATAGTTGCGCAGTCCGTTTTATACATTTGATGAATCGATTTCGTTTCCAAGGCATCCGATAATGTGTATTTATATTTATCTAATTTTTTTGTACATTTTATAGTCTATACAAAATATGCATTTTAAATCTTTGAAGATAATTAGAATTACCTGTTTGAAATAATTAGCAAATTTTTCACCTATTGGTTCATAGTTATATATTATTATAATATATTTTGGTATAATTTTATAATATCAGTTGCAGTGTTGGCATAAACGATTATTATTATTGTAATAATATAATAAATATTCGATAAAATAATTCAAGATCAAAAAAAATCGGTTAAAAATGAATAAATACAGTGCCAAAAACTTGGAAAAGTGTCCGGACCAGATTTCGACAGATGGTGTCCACCCCCCGCTGTTCAGTAGTCATACATGGACTGAATGTGCTCCGATTAGTGTAAAATATTTCATATCTATAACTAATATACAACAATTAAATGCGCTCAAATTACGGTTTTATGATATTAAAATATAGTACTATTGCCTTTTTAAACATTTTATATCCTTTTATTAACCCCATACATAGCATCGAATTCATCTGATGCATCCGTCAATGTCTATTGGACGCAACTATAGACTAGGACTCGATAAGAAATTACGTGAAATCAACAAGTTACGCGAAACGACTATGAGTTATAAGATATTAGACGAAGATCGTCATCTATTACACCGTCCATGTCAAGAAACCAAATCAAAAATCAAAAAACCGCATAAAATGAATACCACAACAGGTTACAAATGTCCGGGTTTCGTGCCTCTAGCGGTAAACCAATTAATGTATTACCTACCAGCTAAGACCGCCATGATACTTAGATACGTAGAAACTTAAAAATATTTCACTCTTACCTACTTAATTATATGATAATGCAATGAAAGGTTACTTTGTTATTATTATTATTTTATAATATGGATACATGTTGAATATTTAATTTATTATAAAAACTTAAACTTAATGTCTATGGCCTATGCTTTTGAAATAAATTTCTTCGTCTAGCCCCTCCCTTTTTTCATTTCTAGATCCGTGCCTGATTATAAACAATAATAATATATTAAAACATAAGTAATAAACCTTACAGCAAGATCCTTATAGTCCAGGGTCCTCACTTGTAATTTGTCTATTATTATCTGTATCCATATCATATAACTTTGTATTTGTACAGGATTTATTGTCCGGGAAATATCACAGAGACAAAGCAGAGCAGAGGGAACAAGAAAAAATAGCAAAGAAAACTAAAAATACTATGATAAAAGCACAGATATTGCCTACAAAGTAATTCTATACACTGCAGAACTTTTTTTCTTTATTTATCAAATAAATTAACAACTAGTGTGATAATAACTACCTATGTGAGCGTTTATATACTTTATGTTCCACTTTACAGTTTTATCACATCATCATTACAAGTCTGTAAAGCAATGAGTCCAGATGAACAATTGTATATATTGAAAGATATGTGGAAAAAACAAAAAAACGTAGAAATTGTCATGCGTAAAGAAGACAATGAAACGATTAAGTACTATTTGAACGAAGTGAGTTGATATTCAATATTTCACGCCACGCTCCCACATTTATATTATTATATCATCGTAAAAATTTGAAATTATTACAGTTATTGTATTTGCTCACTTGACTCAATTATTATACTTTATTCACCAGGGTATATCCAGTGATTCTTATAATCCATTTCCAGAACAAGTTTTAGAAAACATAAAGAAAAATCTTATTGAACCAAATTTATTAAAAAGGTAATCATACTTAACTTATAGATAATTATTGACAGCATGCATTAATCATCAATTATCAATACAATATTATTTTACATAGGTATTTCGTTATGTTTTATTTTTACATCCCTCGTTTGAAAGCATTACCGATAAAATAACTTGTTCGTACTTCATAGTAATCACAATGCGATAAAAATAATCTTTACTTCTTATAATATAAACGGCGGTCATCAAAACCGCACACTTACCGTTCATAACCGCACATTTTACATCGTTCAATACCGCACACATTTATTCTATTGTTAAAAAGGGAAATTTGGAAGGTCTATAGTTCAAAACCACACACATTTGATTGACAGTTAAAACTAAATATATTTTATAGTTATTAATTAAAAAAATAATTTAGTATTATTTAAAAATAATTTCGTTGTCATTAAAAAAATAATTTAGTATTAATTAAAAATTTATCTATCTGGAAGAAAAAAAAACAAAAATAATTTAATAATAACTCAAAATATATTTATTTTTTTAAATTCATATTCTTACTGAATGAAATATTGTAGGATGTGGAACATAGAATTCATGCCTAAGTTGACTATGGTAACTTTCTGCACCGTTCGTTGTTCGGGCGTATATCGATTACGCCGAAATTACCTTTTTACCTGTGAAAAATCTATTGATTCCGCCGGCTATTGACTCCGCCGAGCTTTTTTAATTATTGATTCCGCCGGCTTATTAATTGATTTTAATAAATTATTTATTTTAATAAAAACAAAATATAAAAGGCTTAAATTAATATACAATTAAATTTTCAATTCGTCACACTCGTAACAACACTCGTAATCTTGGAGCATTACATGAACATAAAACTTGAACTTTGAAACGTCTTAATCTCCTAACATATTCTATAATATACTTATATAGCTATCGCATATAATCGTGTCAGTTTTCATACATCTTAATCAATATAATCTATAAAATTGTATCGAAAAGAGACATATTTTATTACACGTAGGTACATCGGTATTATTAGAAATAAAAGAAAATATTGAAATATTTGGCATTAACTAAATAAATTGTATAACATTTTTTTACTATTTTAATACATTTTACTTACAAAAATGTTTGAATTATTTTTTGAAATGTTTTTTTGAAAAGTATTTAAACTTAAAATAAATTATAGTTAGGTTGATAAACTATTGATAAACTATTGATTAAAAAATATACAGTCAGCGGAATCAACATAAACAAATTTCCGGCGGAATCGATAGCCGGCGGAATCAATAATTAAAAAAGCTCGGCGGAATCGATAGCCGGCGGAATTGATATTAAAACGGCGGAATTGATAAAACCCCGTTGTTCTTGTACTTTTATTGGGCTCTTCTGCCCACAATATTGGTGAAAAATTATTGGTCTCAATATAATTATCCAATATGTAATCAGCAAAATCTGAATATTGTTTTTCTCCATGTAGATATAGCAATCCGCGTATAATCCCGAAAGTTTTATTTTTATTATTTTGTGATCTTGATTAAATATGATTAACTGGTGTGCGGTACTAAACGATAATTTTATTTTAGATAAATGTATACGTTATTGATATATATCAATGTGTGCGGTATTGAACGGTTTAATTTGGCGGACATATATACTTATTAAGATAAGAAAGTGTGCGGTTTTGAACGACGACCTGTTTTTGAAAGTGTGCGGTTATGAACGACGCCCAATATAAAGATAGATTGTATTTGAGTTGGGTCGTTGGGTGATTTGTAAGTTTGTAACCATTGTTGTTTACGTGTAGGTATAGTGTACTTAGCCTGTAAGCCGTGTGTGTTACTTGTTCGTTAAAATGTATTTTTATAGGTAGGTATAACTGGCAAGTAAAAAAAAAACGGAAGACATGAAACATGCACTTGCAGCTGCTTATACTAATGCATTATATACATATTTATAGGTAGTAGGTACTATAGTCTATATTGCCAATAATAAATATTATTTAACTTCTAAATTAGGTTGTGTATATTATTATATATTATATTTTATTTTATTAGTACATAATAGAAATGTTCCGATATTTCATACCTTTTAACATTTAATCAAAACTGTTGATATAACTGTACCTAGTTAATGAATAATTTTAATTAGGTATTATTTTTTGACGACATATTTGGAAGCTGAAATACGACAAAACTATGATACTGCTTGTAAAAAAATAATCCTAGATTATTTACTGATGGATCCAGATGAATTAAATAGAATTGGAATAACAAATTATTATAGATCTGATTATTCTACAATGCAAATCAGAGGTCCTCTTCCATGGCATCAAAAAGCTATGATTCAAAGAGATCAGCTTAGTTTATATATTTTTAATGAATCTATTTTGATATTAAATACTATATGGGAAAAGTAAGAAATTTGAATACATTTTTATTATATTTATTCACTTTTTAATTTTTTGTTAAAGGTATTCTAAAGGTTATATTTTCCCAATAGAAAATTTAAAAAAAGAAGGTTTGCCTATAGACTCAAATTCTTTACAAGATTTTTTGGATAAATCATGTGATCAATTTCGGAACAAATTAGTAAATGAGTATGCAATTTCACTTTTAATTTCTTATCGTAAAATAATATTGATTTTAACAAGATTTATTGAAAATTCGTTTTCATAATCAATTTTTGTGCCTCAAAAACTAAACAATAAGTAATAATTATTCTTTGAGCAATGAGCACATAAAGAATTTTTCAAATATAAACTCATTTTGTTAACTCTTGTGGAATTATTGATTGTCTCTGCAATATATTATTATGGTTACTGTAAGAAATTATTTATATAAAAAAATTGACTTTATAATTTATATGAATGAGTGTCGTATATTAAAAAAAAATCAATTTATTTAAATATCGATTCTTAAAGCTTAAAAGTATAGAATTCAAGGGCGGTTAACTTTTTTCCATATTGTGCCAAATAGAAAAAAAAAAATTGAAAATGTGCCTTAAAAATTAACACGGCGTTTATTGTAATTTATAACAAAACCGACTTAATTATAGATTCTAATCAAATAATATGTTATATTATATAACATTATTAATTTTGTTTTTATACAAATTGTTGTGTAATATGGTATTAATATTTAAAAACTAAATGTAATTTTATTTGACGCTAGTGTGCCATTAAATAACATCATAATATGTGCAGCAAAAGGCACGGGTGCCGCAGATGACCACCCCTGAATTCTATACATTTAAAGTTATTTAATATTTATAGATATTAGTATATTACCAACATTATGTATTCAATGTATCCATGTATTAATGTTTCAAATACACCTATTACCTATATAACATTAATTTTTTTATTTAGCGTTACTAGAGGTTTTTATTTGTAATTTTTAATGTTATAAATTAATTATCATCATTCAACTGTACGATCATTTTAAATAGTGAACATATTTTATTAAAAAAATTAATACAGATCATATACTAAAAGCTAAATTATCTTTATAACTTCGACTGCATAATATGTAATTAAAAATAGGTGGATTGTGGAATGTGCTGAGTTATTTCGGAAGACAAAAGAAAGTTATCGAGATTTATTACCAACACATGGGATAAATGCAACAAAGTATAAAATTCAAAAGTTTTTCGACTGTGTTGCAGCTATTATGTCCAGGCAGTTGAGACAAATTGTATTTAAGTCTTTGAAACATTTCGTGAAGAAAATACTTGAATATAAGGTAAGAATAGAATTATTATTTATTTTTTAATATTATTAAGACTTTATAATAAGTAAAGTGTGTTAAATTATAACTTTATTAAACATAGGTAACAAAATTGGATTTTGAATAAATTTATTTTTTATTTATTTATTATTTTTGAATAAAATAATTAGTTAGGTAGTTAAATTGTTTTTACAATTGAAGTAAGTTATTTATAAAACAATACATTATAATATGTGTTTAGAATGTTTCTGTTTTCTATAGATAATATTTTACATGATACGTCATATTATAATATTAACTATTATCCAACCTAAAAAATCCTAACAACATATTTCCTCTTTGTATAGTTGAAATAGGTATCCAATTCTCACTCAAAAATAAAAGTAGTAAATTATATTTGTAAATATATAATATTAGTATTTATAATTTAAACTACAATTATAAACATTTATCTTAAAAACTTAATATTTAGGACGGAAATATAATAGAACCTGAATTTAAAGACAAGATGTTCATAAATCTGCCGTTTTTTATTCTACGAGCAGTAGTTCCTAACCCAAATTCAATTCAAATAGAATTTGAACCTACGCGTGAAGAATGTTTAGATCTTTTATTATCAATCCCGAGAAAAATAATTAAAACAGTACAAGATATACCAAGAGTCGAACAACTGTTAATGAAACGTAATATTATATAGTTATAAGTTATTAATAATAGGAACGGATTTTTATTGGAATCGGATAGTTTTAATCTGATAAAATAATGTGTACTATTTAGATCATTTAATTTAAATAAACCCTAATTTATTTTACATATTTTGGTACAAATACATATTTTTAGATACATGGTACATAAGTACATATTTTGTAAATATTTTAGTGAATTTTGATTTTTCCACTGAGGAATAAGATTGGGAATTGATGGAGTATGTTAATTTAAAAAATAATTTAACTTACATTTCGCTTGCGAATTTTAGTTTTTTGGTACACACCATACAATAACCGGGAACCCAAAATATTTGTACCCTTGTCAGAAACCTTATGCATTGTTGAAGAAGCACAAATAAATTAGAAAAAGCACAAGGGCACTCAATAGAAAATTTAGTTAAAGAAAAATGTGTATAATATGTATGCGGGAAAAATCATAGATTAAAAATATGAAAATAATTAGACACAAATATATTAGACTAAATCCCACAGAATATCTGGAAGTTGAACTCACACCAGTTGATGTAGCTAATATGAAGTATTACATATCAGTCGATGTGGAATGTTCGGTGAGAACAAAAATATATTGCAATCAAATCGTAGACAAATTTTGTTACATATTTTTAGTTTTTTTTTTTTACATTTTTTGATAAAAAATAAATACATAATTATTTACATAATATTAAAATTTTTTTATTACATTAAAGTCCGTTCCTTTGTTATTAAATATCTTCTATTATTAAAATCTAATATAAACTCAAGTAATATTTAAATTGTTTTTAAATTCTTCAAAGAACTCAAAGGTGATTCTACTATGGTATTACAAAACATTTACGAATCTGAAGAGGATGTTCAAAATATGTTATTTGAAATTAGTAAGGTTCTGGAAAACAATTTTTCAGGACCAGAAACTTACATAACATATTATAAATCCTACTACTATTTGTTAAATGGCACTGAAACTAGAGCCTTCAATAAATTTTTTTCAAGTGATCCATTTCCGTTATTGACTGTATGTACCTACCTCAATATTATACATAATTCAATTTGAAAAGTAAATAAATCATGTAAATAATATTCTATATTTTTAAGGAATTCAATGAATGGGTCATCAAGTATATGACTATAAATGAAGATATCCTTCAACTTAGAGATCGAGTGGAATTAAATTTAATAAAATTAGATGTATCTGATGTTAATACAAATTTAAAAAATATAGTTCAGAGTTTGATTAACAGAATTCTTGACTATTTTATGAATTTAACTCAGCAAAATATTTCTGGGTAAACATAATATTTTTAAATGCTGAAATGCTGAATTATTTTATATATTACTTTATTATTAGTATAAATAATAATTAAATGAAAACAGTGGCAACAGTAATAATCATATTTTTTCAGAATAAACGACGCATTTGAGGTTATGTCTACCAAGTTATCAGAAACACCTGACACTACTGAAGAGTTAGTAGAACTTAGTAACTATGTAACACTAAGTCGGGATTCTACTTTATCGAAAATGAAAGCACAACTGAGGACTGTCGGAGAGTACATAATGTTTCTTTTTGACTACACATTGTTTTACAGTAATATAATATTCCATTTTATTTCATAAGATTTTATTTTTAAATGACTAAACTTTAATAGTTGATGATATAAATTTGCAATCACGAGTATATCGATGGCCTCAAGAGATTGAACAGTTTTTAGATTTAGCTTCAAATAGAGTTATGCAAAAGAAAGTGGTAGTTGAAAGTCAATTGAAAACTAAAAAAACGGAATTTGAATTTAAGTATGTTAAGAGTGATTACAATTAGGTAGATAGTACCTATTGACAATCAAATCATTGGTTTTTATAGTCTTAAAAGTCATCACAAATTATTGGATCATTTAAAAAAAAAAGACCCACCAATATTAACTAATGATGAAATCGTAGTAGCAACTGAAGAAGTTGATCGTCTTACTAATTTTCTTAAAGAAGATATTGCTGCTGCAAAGGTATGTAAATACAATTTAAATTATAGGTACACTATTAAACAGTGATAAAATTAAAATTTCGTTTAACTTTTAACTAAATAAATATATTTTTAGAACTTGGGTAGTGTATTTAATATTATGCTGTTATAATTGTGCTTATCTTATAAACAATGTTTATTTTTATTAAAATAACCTACATAATTTCTAATAATACCAACTGCTGAGTTAAACTATTACTTACCTACCTATGTCATTTAAATAAATTATGTATTTATTTTAAGAATACAATAATTTAGAGTTCAAATTATAATTACATTGAACAATTTAGAGCATAAATCACACTGAAAAACTTTTGGATGTTGAAGTTACACCATATACTCATCTTTATTCAATGGTTGCAACTTGTGAGCAATTTGACCGTTTGTGGCACATTGCTCATGATTTCCAGAATTATTATCAAATATGGTTCAATGGTAAAATATACTACGTACATAAATAAAATACCTATATGAAAAATATGAATCGATGTATTCCTAAACTAACACAATTTACTAAATCTCAGGGCCATTCCACGATCTGAACGCTAAAGAAATAAAGGATATGGTGGATAATATGTGGAAAACCCTGTATAAATTAGCTAGAACTCTTCAAGACTATCCTGGGTCAAAAAGAGTAGCAGAAATTGTACGTGGTCAAGTAGATGATTTTAAAAAGTATTTACCAGTATTGGATACAATTTGTAATCCGGGTATACATGATAGACATTGGACAGAAGTAATTTCATAATTATATTATATTGTTGTATAAATAATATACGAATCAATAAAAACAAGGAACCTATATACACTCCAGATTAGCAAAAATGTTGGTGTAGAGTTACATCCTAATGAATCATCAACTCTGTCTCAAATGATTGAAATTGGCTTACTGGATTATATTGAAAAACTTGAAGAAATTAGTGTTATTGCAACAAGAGAATATTCCCTTGAACAAAATCTTCGAAAAATGAAAGAAGAGTGGATTCCTATTGAATTTGAATGTAGCCCATACCGAGATACCGGAGTTAGCATATTAACAGCGTTAGATGACATTCAGGTTATGTTAGATGATCATATACTGAAAGCTCAAACAATGCATGGATCGGTTTATATAAAACCTTTTGAAGAAGAAATGGATATATGGGAAAAAAAATTAATTTTGATGCAAGAAATTTTAAATCTATGGATTTCAGTAAATATGTTTATTAATGGTTATGAGTACTTAAAATTAAAATGCAGTTATTTTTTTTTCATATTAATTGTGTTCAGATGTATAACAATGATTATTTATAAAAATTATTAATAATTGTTTAATTGTTAATCCTACTGTGATAATACTTATAGGCTATATTTCCTAAATATATAAATATATTTTATTAAGCTCACAATAAATGAAAATTTTGATCAAGTTCTAATAGTATGATGTATATCAATACATTAGTAATGAATAATAATACATATATATATATATATATATATGTGTGTTTAAATTATAAACAAGTATATATATATTTGGATCCAGGATATTTAATATTAAATTTTACACTTTGGATATATATGGGTAATTTATTATAGGATTACAAAATACAGTGAAAACTCTTTATAACGAATCTGAAGGGACCAAGAGATTTCTTTCTTTATAGAGAGTTTTCGTATTATAGAGCGCTTAAAAAAAACAAAATTTTAATTATTTATGTATAAAGGTACCTATGTAATATTATATATCAAACAAATCATTATTTTTAAATTATATTATACATATTTACGTATTATATTAAATTATTATTATTATTATACATACATATTAAATATAATTTAATTTTTATATTATATTTATACTTTATTTAAAATAGTCTGTCATCTTAGTTTGGACTTTTTTATTTTGACAATACTGTTTTTGTATTTTTCCATAAATTTCTCCCATGTTTAGGGATAACTTTGGATCATCTTCATGAAACAATAATTACTTTTCTAATAATTTAGCCGCATCAAGTGCTTGTTGAATACTTGGTATTACGACTTCGTCAGGTTGTACTTCCTGTTATCCTTGCTTCTCGTTATAGAGAATGAATTGACTAATGGGTTATATAGCAAACCAACCATTATTATGTAATGTTTACGTTATATAGAGTTTTTTGTTGTAAAGAGTTTCGTTATAAAGAGTTTTCACTGTATTTGAATTTCAGTAAGATGATTTTATTTTATAAATATATATAAAAGAACAACATTTGGGGGGAAAAATACTGGATGAAGTTTAATAAAATGTGTTAATAACTATGAATTTAACCAAAGTACAAGCAGTCATTAAATGTTATACTTTTAGACAGTCTTGTAATAAATACATTTATTTTGTATTCAGAACAAGTATTCGAATAAATGAGTATTTAAGTATTCCAAATACGTGTTCGAATACATTTAAAAAAATATATTCTGAATATATATTCGAATACTTGAAACAGTTTTCTGTTCGAATACTATTAGAATATTTTTTTTCACCCGTTAATATTTATCAGTTTTAGAATAGTTGGAAGTTAATGTGGATCGATGAAATTTCATTCAAAGAGAAAAATTATAACTTAAATAATTATAACTTATAATGTGCCCGATTTTTAATAAAAAAATTTGTTTTGTCACAAAATATAATATGAACTATTTTTCAAGTTCAAAAAAGTATCTGTTAATGAATAAAAAAATACTTTTCAGAATACGTAATCGAATTAAAAAAAAGTATTTGGATAGTTTTATTTGAATACATTTATTCGAATACTTAACATGATTGCTTTTAAACAACCTAAATAGGTGCTAATAGCACATATATTTATATGTATATGACGTATACATTTATTTGTGCTTATCTAATATTTATATAGATATTATTTTAAAATTGTAGGTGCAAGGGATTTGGATGTATTTAGGTCCAATATTTAGTTCAGAAGACATAAACCGTCAGATGCCCGAAGAAGCTAGAAACTTTAGGACAGTAGATGCTATTTGGCGTCACATTATGATTCACACTGTGAAAAATAGTAAGGTTCTCGAAGCTACAAATTATCCAAATATGTTACAATTACTAAAAAGGTGCAGCATTATGTTTGAGCAAATACAAAAAGGCTTGAATGAGTACTTGGAGAAAAAACGTCTTTTTTTCCCACGGTATCAATGGCATAATAGTCTTATTTTTCATGCCATTGACATTTTTAATAGTTCAATTAAAATTACAGATTTTTCTTTTTATCAAACGACGAACTCCTCGAAATTTTGTCCGAAACCAAAAATCCACTACGGGTGCAACCACATCTTAAGAAATGTTTCGAAGGCATTGCGAAATTAAACTTTACAAAAAGCATAGAAATTGTGGGAATGATATCAGCTGATGGTGAAGTAGTAGCATTTAATGGAATAATTTATCCCGCTGAGGCTAAAGTATGGTTAATTGTTTATAATATATTTTTGGCTTTGAAGTCTGAATTTAATTTTATGTCACAGGGTTTAGTAGAAAAATGGTTAATCCAGGTTGAAATTTTAATGATGCAGTCAATAAACAAAATTATTAACGATGCAGTAAAAAAATATGCAAATACTAATCGGACCGAATGGGTACTCCAGTGGCCAGGTATGGTAGTTTTATGTGCTGCAACAATAAATTGGACTGCCGAAGTAGAAACTGCTGTTGAAAAGAGATCACTTCCTGTTAGAGAAGTTTCTTGACCTAAAAATAATCTACCTTAAATAGTTAATAGTATTGAAGTTGTTCATTTTTATCATAGGCCTACTTACAGAAAAGTAATAATCAAATAGACAGATTGGTAAATTTAGTGCGTGGCACATTAAGCAAAGGTGAAAGGGCAACGGTGTGTGCTTTGATAGTTATAGATGTTCACGGTAGTTAAATTAAAATATTTATTCATTAATTATAATTTATGGTGATTTTTTAATAAACAGTTGAATTTAATATTTTTAGCTCGTGACGTTGTTAAAAATCTTAAAGTTCTAAAAATAAGTAGTATTCGAGATTTTAACTGGATTAGTCAACTTAGGTATTATAATAGAAATTCAAAAACTACTGTGTCGATGATAACCACTACTTTAGACTATGGAAATGAATATTTAGGCAATACACCAAGATTGGTAATTACTCCGTTGACAGATCGATGTTACAGGTAAAATTAATTAATTAATTATTATTATTATTATTTATTAATTATTTTTAAAACTTTTTTGAACTAAATAGAACGCTTATGGGTGCATTAAAATTATACCTTGGTGGTGCTCCGGAAGGTCCAGCCGGTACTGGAAAAACAGAAACTACAAAAGATTTGGCCAAAGCAATTGCCAAACAATGTGTCGTATTCAATTGTTCTGAAGGACTTGATTTTAAAGCTATGGGCAAATTTTTCATGGTTCGTATAATACAGTTCATAATATTAGGATTTTTAAAATGTTGCATCTGCACAATAACGTGCATTAAATTTAAAGGTACCCATACATTATTATAATAGGCTTGATGTTAATAGGTTAGGAAATGGTTTTAGTAGTTTTATTTGCATATTATAGTATCGTAAAATCCACAAAAAAAAAATAAAGTACAATGGACGCAAACATTATTTATGTGTGATACAAATTATACAATGATCAAGAACAAAGGCAGGGGGAGGGAAAATGCGGCTGTTTGGAAAATGTTTTTAAACTATGTATCTGTAATTATAATATGCTTATAATTCACATGTCTCGCATAACATAACTTACCTACTATATATTATTTGATATCTCCATGTAGTAATGATAAAAATATTTATCTTTCCTCAGGAGTTTATTCTGCGTTATAAAATTTTAAAATTGTTCAGTAAATACAATTTGTAATTGTCTTTTACGTGTTAGAATCAGAATTTTAATCATCCGATTATTTTATAACATTATTTAATTATTTCAAATCATTTGGTGTTGGTGGCTAAGGTGCTAAGTCAGTTAATTTTTGAGACACCTTTTCTCCCACGAGCTGGTCTACGAATCAGCCGATTTTTCTATCGTATTCAGTGGGCCCGATTCCGTAAGCTTTACAAATTTCGAGGAAGCTAAAATTGGTGAGGTCAAACTGTCAGTAACTCCTAGACTATATGGGTAATTACTTTGTACTTCTAGGTACATACCGTTATAATACGTATATTATATTAAATTCAATTGCATGGTACCTATTCACATGTTCTTTTTTTGGGGGAATTTGGAGGGTTATGGTCCTCCACCTAAAGGTAACTACAATAATTGAAAACAGTAAAACACGTGTAATATGGAATCTGAACACTTTTATGATAGATACAATATTGTTGTCTTCATATTAGGGATTAGCACAATCTGGAGCATGGGCATGTTTTGATGAATTTAATAGAATTGAACTTGAAGTGTTGTCGGTTATTGCTCAGCAAGTGTATATTATACAAATGGCGGTAAAATCTAAAAAGGAAAAATTCATGTTTGAAGGCACAGAGTTAACGTTAAATCCCACTTGTGCAGTTTTTATAACTATGAATCCAGGGTAAGATCATATTTTTAAAATTGCTTACATTTTTACTATAGTTATCTTTATATTATAATACAAATTATTATTATTAATACAGATATGCTGGACGACAAGAACTGCCCGATAACTTAAAAGTATTGTTCCGTACAGTTGCTATGATGGTACCAGATTACGCTATGATAGGAGAAATATCATTATATTCTATGGGTTTTAGTGATGCTAGAAGGTACGTTATTTAAGTTTTCGTATAATAACAATTTGGGTAACTTTTAGTAATAATTATCTTACAGTTTGGCTGAAAAAATTGTTGACACATATAAGTTGTGTTCAGAACAATTATCATCTCAATCACATTACGATTATGGAATGAGGGCAGTAAAATCTGTATTAACATCTATTGAAAATTTGAAAATTAAATACCCTGATAACAATGAAGAGCAAATTGTACTAAGGGCTATATACGATGTCAATATGCCAAAATTTTCATCGGAGGTTTCACTCTAACTATAACTACTTACTAACTAATTTAAAAATTATGTCATACCTTAAAATATTTCATATTAGGATATACCACTTTTTATTGGTATATATGGAGATTTGTTCCCCGGTGTCAATCTCTTAGTACCAGAAAGAGAAGAACTCATAAATAAAATAAACATCAACTTAGGTAAAAGGAATTTACAAAGTACTCCATGGTTCATTGACAAAATAATACAAGTATATGAAATGGTTTTGGTTAGACACGGACTTATGATTGTTGGTGAACCATTTTCAGGAAAAACTTGCGCCTATCAGGTTATTATTTATACAACTATTGTCTAAAATTGTACGTTTACATTTCATTACATCGTAAAATATATTGAAATTTATTTTTGTAAATCGTAAGTGCATCAGGTATTAGGGTCCTTATATTTTATAATCAATTAATTCATATTTAACAATAGCTTGAAGGTATTCATATAATATTATACTTGTTAAAGCAAGGAGCTAGTGGTTTTACAATAATGTTTATTATTTTTCTTATATCTTGTAAGCAAAATTTATACCAGAAGGAGTGCATCGATTTCAACATAATATAGAATCTTATATTTTGGAAAATTGGATCAAGATAGTACTTTAGAGAGATCATTTTTCGATTTTCTGAATAGTTATTTAACGCCACTGGAAAAACAACACAAAAAATTACGAAAAAAACCGCTAAAAACGGGATTTTAATTGTTAACGGTTTGTTTATCACTGTAGAAACGAATAAAGTTTAAAAAAATCTTATAAGACTATAATAAATGCATTAGGTACACTGATACTCCGCTCAAAATCATTTTTATTGAATGTAATCATTGAATTCAAATCTAACACTGTAATAATACACTATCTTGCCCGAGGACCAAGGGACATTGAACAAATTTCCAAAACCTCTGACATATTTCACTTCACTCCACTTACTCGCTTTTTTATTATATAGTTGTTCATATTTTATAAATTGTATAATATATTGCAAGTATTTTTCTTAAATTTTAGATCATTACAAATATATTTTAGATTCTGAGGGGAGCGGAATGTATTGATTTTACAATGATGTGTGTTTTTTAAAATTTTTTTTTGTGTCTGTCATCACCTTTTAGGACAGTAAAAATGCTTTGATTTTTTTCAACAGTATCTTTTCTGATAGGAAAGTGAATCTAGTTGGTACATCGGGGAGTCAAAAGTTAAAATTTCTCAGTAGTTTTCTAAAGAGCTGTGAAAAACAAATGAAAAATTAAGGAATAAACGGGAATTTTTACGGAAAACCAATTTTCCACAAAATCGATTTTGGTTTTTGGTATAACTTTAAAAGAAATTACCGTAGATACAAAATTTTGACTGAATGTTTATATTAGCATTTTATATACATGATACAATTTTCAAAATATTTGATTTGTTTTGAACTATTTACGGACATATTCCGTTTCCAATTTTTTTAGGTTTTTTTTCTATGAATCTCAATAAAAATTTATTTGTTGGGTAGAAAAACTTGAAAATGTAACACAAGGCACTTCTAATATATTGTTACAATGACATTTGATTTAATTACAAATTTTAATACAAATTTTAATGCATTTTATCATGTTATATAATATGATTTTACATCTGATCCCCCACCCCCTCTAAAATCCTTTCTGTAGGTACCTAAAATTGTGAAGAGTAGTAATTGTACATTGTGAACATTTTTGTAGCTAATTGCAATCTGCATTAGCTTTTGACTTAAGCTGTCAATCGTAATATTAGGTATATTGTGATTATTTATTTACTCACGTCTTACATATGTAAATAATATTGTCATATTGATTAATCACTACTATTATTATTGTCATTAGAATTACGATAATTTATTTCTATAGGTCTTGGCAGAATCGTTAGGTGATTTACAACTCGACCGTAAAGCACTAATGAAAGAATTTAAAACTACGTACAAAATAATCAATCCAAAAGCAATTACTCTTGGTCAATTGTATGGATCATTTGATGCTGTTTCGCACGAATGGTATGATGGTAAATACTAGTACTATATATTGTTTAAAAAAATAATAATTTTACCGTTAATTTAATTTTTTATTTTAGGAGTCTTAGCAATCGTATTTCGAGAATATGCTAACAGTGTATCAAAGGATCGTAAATGGATTGTATTTGATGGCCCTGTTGATGCGGTATGGATAGAAAATATGAATACAGTGTTGGACGATAACAAAAAACTTTGCTTGATGTCCGGAGAAATAATTCAGGTTTATATAATTTGTCAAAACTTTATTGTATTTCAACATTTATGTACTAATCATTAAATACATTAGTGGTCTAATGATTTTGTCAGGGGGATATACTTAGCTGATAACAGCTTTTTAACATAAAATATTATTTTGATCATTAAAAATATAATTATTGGTTATATAGTTATATCTAATAAACATTTTTTAAATTATGATAAATACAAACTTTATTTATAAACGCATTAATAAGAATATTTTCATGAAATCATTGAATCTATTTTTTTATTATTTTTTATTTGCTAGTTCGTCCAATAGTTCGTTGTGCGATTATATTTATAACTACCATGAACGGCCATAGTGGTATTGAATTGACATTTCAAATATACTTTTAAATTAACTGTAAAAGAAATTAACAAAACCTAAAAAGGTTTATTTTCAAATATAAGACGTGTTTTATGTTTCAATGTTTGAACTGTTAATAAGGCCCCTGCAAACACTATCAATTTTTCGTCATAACGACTTTAACGACTGACAAAAATGTAAGTATTCCTGATAGTTAAATTTGAAAATGTAAAGATTTTTGATTTTGAAAAAAGTTTATTTTGCATTATTACTTTTTATACTTATTCCAATTACATAAATCTTTTCTTCACATATAAAACACATATAATAAGCAGCATATTTTAATATTTACCTCTACCTTAGTATTTCTTAAATATACTAATTTGTATAAGACAGTGTTTAAGAATATAGTCATGTAGACATATTCTATGGAAATTTACTATGGTTGATAATTAATATGTTTAGGAAATAAGAAATAGAAATAAATTTAATACATTATACTATACACCTACATATTATATAATATAAATTAATATAAATATTGAAAAAAAATATCTTGATGTGGTCCACCCCCCTCCCACATTTGATCGCCACTGACATATTTACATAATATTTTCTAAAACGTTTTTCTGTTGTACAGATGAATAATAAAATGAACATGGTATTTGAACCTGCCAATTTAGAGCAAGCTTCACCTGCAACAGTATCTCGGTGTGGTATGATTTATGTGGAACCAAAGCAGCTTGGTTGGAGATCTTTTTGGCTTTCTTATAAGCAAACTCTTTGTTCTAAAATTTTGCCAGACCAACAAACTATGATGGATGATTTAATTGAATGGATGGTACCTGCCGTATTTGATTTTATACAGAGGCATTGTAGTTTATTTTTAGCTACTTCTGAAAATCATATGTTTAACGTAAGTACCGGGTGAATTTTTAAATAATTAATTTAAATACGATCAATGTATATTATGTTTTATAGTCCTTTACAAGGTTAATAGAATGTATGATTAAAGAAGAAACCGGAGTTGGATTTGCAACCATAATGTTGGGATGTATAATCATTTTTAGTTTGATATGGAGTTTTGGTTCCTTAATAAAGGGCGATAGCCGAAATAAATTTGATACATTTTTACGAAAACTTCTTCTTGGAAATATTGATGAATATCAGAAACCAGCTACTTTTAGGTTGACAAAAACAAACCTTTTTCCAGATATGGGCACAGTCTATGACTATGTGTATGATTATAAAAATAATGGCTCTTGGGTCTTATGGTCTGAAAAATTGGAATTTAAAATTATCTCACCAGATGCTAGAGTAAATACATTATTTAAGACTTGTTTTTTTTTTTTTTTTTTTTTTTAGTTAGAATTTAAGCTAAACGCCATAATTGCATTATTAACATTGACCTTGTTCATTGTATAGATAAATGACTTAATCATTGAAACTGATGAAACAGCAAAGCAAAATTTCTTTCTTCAAATATTATTAAAAAATGAAATTCCTTTACTGTTTGTTGGTCCCACTGGTACTGGTAAATCAGCTATTGTACTGGACTACTTAATACATTTGCCAAAAGAAAATTTTTTGGCTAATGTTCTAAACTTCTCAGCACGGACCGCAGCTAACACTGTACAAGACATTATAATTTCTAAATTGGAAAAGTATATAAATTATTGTAACTTATATTAGAAAAGTATATAAATTAACAAAACATTATTCGTATAGACGAAGAAAAGGAGTTTTTGGACCGTCTGTTGGGAAAAAATGTATGTTGTTTGTAGATGATTTAAGTATGCCATTACCAGAAAAATATGGCGCTCAACCTCCAATAGAATTGTTAAGACAATGGATCGATCACGGTAATTGGTATGATCTTCAAACTAAGTCAAGAATAGATATACTGGACATGGTTAGGTTTATTTTAATTTGTTTGTAGGTTTAATACATACAATGTCTTTACTAATAAGCAATAATTTATTTTGGTAATCTTAAGTTATTTATTGGCGTACTTCAACCGGCTGGTGGTGGTTCAAATCAAGTTACTACTCGTTTCACTAGACATATGAATGCTATTGGTATTGATTCATTCAGTCAAGAAACTATGTCTAAAATTTTTTCTCAAATTATGAAATGGCATTTTAATAAAGGATTTACCGAGACCATCACATTACAAGGAATTGTATAAACTAATAGTTTTGGAACACAAAACTCCATATTTTAACTAAAATAAATTTAGAATGTTGTAGAGGCCACATTGTTTGTGTATAAAGAAGCAGTCACTACATTTTTACCGACTCCCGCTAAATCTCACTATACTTTCAATCTCCGAGATTTTACCAGAGTTATAAAAGGAATATTATTGTTACCATCATCGCGGTGTAAAACTCTTGAAAAAATGTTCCGACTGTGGGTTCACGAGACATGGCGTGTATTTGGTGATCGATTAGTTCATGACGACGACCGTAATATATTATTTGAAATAATGAAAACAGCTTCTTATAGTTGTTTGAGACAACCAATGGACGTTTATCTTAGTGATTTAATGCCAATCGATGAAAGCTTTTTAAATGCTGATCATTTACGAAACCTTTTTTATGGAAACTACATGGATCCAGATAGTGATAAAAAAATCTATGATGAAGTCCATAGTGAAAAACAATTAATCCGACGAATGGAATATTATTTGGACGAGTACAATACTATGTCTAAAAGTCCATTATCAATGGTTATGTTTAAGTTTGCTATTGAACATGTGTCTCGTGTAAGTAGAGTCTTACAACAAGACAATGGACATGTGTTATTAGTTGGAATAGGTGGCAGTGGAAGACAATCGGCTACAAAGTTGGCCACATTTATAGCCGATTATAAAATATTTCAAGTATTATCAAACTATATACTTTAAATATATCCATTCGCATATACTAATAGTATATGCACATTTTCATCAGATTGAAATAGGAAGGAATTATGGTAAAAATGAATGGAATGAAGATATGAAAAAAATATTAAGATATGCAGGATGCGAAGGAAATCCTATTACATTTTTTTTATCTGACAATCAAATTGCAGAAGAAAGCTTTGTGGAAGATATAAATATGTTACTTAACACCGGAGATATACCAAATCTTTATCAATCTGATGAACGAGTTGATATTTTAGATAAAATATCCAATATTGCTCAAAGTCTAGTATGTTATATCAATAATATACTATTTTAAATAATGAGAGGAATATGAATCAACATTACATAATTTTAATTTATTCTCAGTAGCAGTGTAATGAAATTAAATTGAGTATCTAATATTTGTTAATAATTAGTTCTTTTTTAGGAATTAGTATCTTCTAGTTTTTTTCTACTTCGATTTTTTCGAAATTAAATCTCTCAATATTAGAATTGTATCCATTACCGGAAAGTGTAGCTCTTGCCTCGTTTTTCAACTGTACATCATAATCCATTTTCGCTTGTATAAGCCTTCTTTTTTCAATCTGATGACTTTATTACTTTATCATAAACACATAAGGCTAACACTGGTATTGAACTACAAAGGCTCGATTTAAATTAAATTATTATATTAGTTATAATAACTTTCAATTTTTATATTATCTATTTAAAATAAACACATTATTTTTGTTACAGGAGAAAAACATTGAAACAACACCTCTCGCTTTATACAATTTCTTTATAGAAAGAGTCAAAGAAAACCTTCATCTTACTTTAGCTATGTCACCAATTGGCGATGTGTTTAGAAATCGCTTGAGAATGTTTCCTTCTCTCATTAACTGTTGTACAATCGACTGGTATGGTATAATTTATTTAAATAACTAAAAACTAGTATATATACAATATGCATTGATGGAGAAATAAAATTCACTCAATGGAAGCATATTCTGTGATTTAATTATAGGTTTACAGTTTGGCCTGAAGATGCTCTTGAGAAAGTTGCAGAGTATTATTTAAAAGATATGTCTATTAACAGTGATATTGCATCATCTTGTGTAGTAATTTGTAAAGAATTTCATACGACGGCTAGAGATGCCTCAGTTAGGTACATTTTCTCATATCAACGTTTTATTAATATTGGTACAACATATAACTATTATTAGTAATATGCAAATCCATAAAAATATTAAATTTATTTCGTTATTTTGTAGTTAGGTTTTTAATTTAATTTTTGATTATTTTTATTAACTTGTAATTTTTTTGTTTTTTATGGACAAAATTAAAGTGATTTAAATATTAAAAATTGTATTTTAATAATTTTATATTTCAAATTAATTTTAAATATTTTCTCGAAATATTACATTTCAGGTTTTATTCAACGTTAAAGAGACATAACTATGTTACACCAACGTCTTATTTAGAGTTAATTAAAACATTTCAAAATTTACATAAAAAGAGGGTAGATCAAATTACAACTTTGCGTAGTAGATATGAAACTGGTTTAGAAAAATTAGACTTTGCTGCTGGCCAAGTATCTGTTATGCAAGATCAACTTACAGCTTTAAAACCAAAACTTGTAGAAACATCGTTGGCAACTAAAGCACTTTTGGTTAAAATTGCACAAGACACTGTAAAAGTAGAAGCCAAAAAACAAGTAATTATTAAAATAAAAGCATTTTTGTATTTATAATATTCTAAATTTAACTGTACACCATAATATATTAGTTAGTAGGTGCCGATGAAGCCCTTGCTAATGAGGCTGCAGCAGCATCACAGGCTATTAAAGATGAGTGTGAAAGTGATTTAGCTGAAGCTATACCAGCACTCGAAGCGGCAGTTTCAGCTCTAAATACTCTTAAACCTGCCGATATAACCTTAGTAAAATCTATGAAAAATCCACCACATGGTGTCAAATTAGTCTTAGAGGCAGTTTGTGTTATGAAAGGAATAAAATCTGAACGTAAACCAGATCCAAAGGGATCTGGGAAGATGATTGAAGATTATTGGGGACCTTCTCAGAAACTTATTTCAGATACTAAATTTTTAGAAAGTTTAAAAACATACGACAAAGATAATATAGATCCTGCAATCATGAAACATATAAGAGAAAAGTAATTTTATCAAATTTTTTTGTGTTCAAAAATAAATGCATGAATAATTTTTAGGTATATTAGTGATCCAGCTTTTGATCCAATTACTATCAGATCAGTTTCTAATGCGTGTGAAGGCCTTTGTAAATGGATACGAGCTTTGGATGTATACGACAAAGTAAAAAAAATTGTTGGACCTAAACAAGAAAAACTTCAGCTGGCGGAATCGGATTATAACGCTCAAATAGATAAACTTAACGAGAAAAGAGCTGAACTTGCTGGGGTATTGGGTAAGCTTCAAACGTTGCAAGATGAACTTTCGAAAAAAACAGTAGAGCAAACAGAATTAGAAGATAATATTCAACTATGTGCTAAAAAACTGACCCGAGCTGAACAATTAATTAGTGGACTTAGCGGAGAAAAATATAGGTGGAGCCAAACCGCTCTGGAGTTGCAATCAACCCTGGATAACGCGATTGGTGATGTATTGTTATCTGCAGGTGTTGTTGCTTACCTTGGGGCATTTACTGTTGACTTTAGAAATGTTAGTATCAATGTATATTCGTATTTATTATATATTTAATTCATTAAAATATTAAATATATATATTAGATTTTAGATATAAATTGTAGCCATTGGATTACTCTTTTTCCCAAGTAATTTATGTTAGGTATCTATTTTTATTCTTTTGTAGCATATATCCTTAATGTAAAATTAGTTTACATATTTTGTATTTACTAATGAGAAAAAATGTATATGTATATATATATAATATATATAAAAAAATTAATGTCCAGGTACTTATTGATGAATGGAACCAAATGTGTTCAAAAACAAATATTCCTTGCTCAAAACAATTTTCGTTAATACACACATTAGGAGAACCAGTATTAATTCGGGAGTGGAATATATTTGGACTTCCAGCTGATAATTTTTCAGTTGAAAATGGGATTATTGTATTCAGTGGTACCAGATGGCCTCTAATGATTGATCCCCAAGGTCAAGCAAATAAATGGATAAAAGCTTTGGAAAGTACAAATAATATTTCTGTAATCAAACTGACAAATTCAAATTATATGACTTCGATACAACTAGCCATCGAACATGGTTTGCCAGTTCTTTTAGAAAATGTACAAGAAGACATAGATGCCACACTTGGTAACATATTACCTATACATATTATTATAAAATTTTGTAATATTTAAAACTTAAAATTTATTTAAAAATATATAAGAAATGTAATTAATAGACTTTGGTACTTTTTTTAGACCAAGTACTGCTGAAAAATATCTATAAGCAAGGTGGAATTGAATACTTGAGATTTGGCGATAATTTGTTGGAATATAATCACTCGTTTCGATTTTATATCACAACACGACTTCGAAATCCTCATTATTTGCCAGACATTTCTGTTAAAGTAGATTACTTTATCTCAGGCTTAGACTAAATAATTCAAAAATGACTGTAACTAACTAAAATTATCAATATATTTTTTTTTAAATATTTTTAATTTAGCTTTACAATGTTAATGAATTAACCAATGTATAATGTAATTTATAAAAGTACATTTTTCTAATTTTCAATTAAATAAAATTAACTTCAATTATTGATAAATATTATGATTTGGATATATTTTAGTTTTTGTTAATGCAGTATAACCTAACTGTATATCATTATTTAACTGTTAAAAATAACTATTTTTATAATTTAGGTGACACTATTAAACTTTATGATTACTCCGCAAGGACTTGAAGATCAATTGCTAGGGATTGTTGTTGCTAAAGAACGACCTCAATTGGAGGAAAAAAAAAATGAATTAATAGTTGAAAGTGCTAATAATAAAAAATCGTTGAAAGAAATTGAAGACAAAATATTATATATTCTATCATCATCCGAAGGAAATATTTTAGAGGATGAATCAGCAATAAAAGTTTTATCTTCGTCAAAAGTATTTAAAATTACTTAGGTACTTAATTCGTAAGAAATCTACATTACTCTAACATAACTAATTCTACAGACCCTATCAGTTGAAATTCAATTGAAGCAAGAAATTTCTATTACAACTGAAAAAGAAATTGATGAAGCTCGTAACGTTTATATTCCTGTGTCTAAACATTCTTCAGTTTTATTTTTCTGTATCACTGATCTAAATAATATCGATCCAATGTACCAATATTCATTATCATGGTTTATAAACTTATACTATCAGGTAAGTAACTGTTATTTCTTATAATACAGGGCCACAGGACGTTCTACAAAGAATGAACTAATTTTGAATATTTATAAATTATAAAAACGAATATAGTACATGGTACATGTTAGGGGAAAGGTAATGTTGTATGATTGATCAATAGAGGATTATGGAGATTGAATTGAATTTTAATGGCTTAAATATTTAATTACAAAATGAGCCATTTAAAAACATATTTGGAGGAGCTTTGAATAATGTTGGGGGCCAAGCTCTCAAGTACCTTTCTCTCCCAATCACTACCAAGATCAACCCGTCACCCTAACACGAACGGTTTAGACGGTGTCTAAACTCTTTCCAAACTCACTCGAGCATATCTAATGGTGTAATAAAAACAAATGTATAAGTAGGCTGAAAAAGTCCATATCAACTTATCAGTCACTTCTAAAGCTATACATTTTGTCATTTACATGAACATGCGGGACTATGAAAACTATGACTATGACTCCTGGAAATATTTCCTAGCTTTTTCAATTTTAAAATTTAAACGACCAGATTCGTTCTTTGTGGAATAATTCTGTATATAAATCATAATAAAAAATAGCTACTGATATATTATATATTATTTTATTGTGTGACAGTCGATTGCATTAAGTGAAAAATCGAATGACATTAGTGAAAGAATAAAGATTTTAAATGATTATTTCACTTACAACATTTACCGAAACGTTTGTAGATCATTATTTGAAAAAGACAAACTGATTTTTTCATTTATTTTAACAGTTGGAATTTTTCGGTCCAAGGTAACCAAATTAATATTATTCTATATTATAATTAAATAATTAGCACTACATCAACACATATATTCATTACTATAGAATATTTTATTTCACAGGGTTTAATTGACGATGAATTATTTACATTATTCCTTACCGAAGGAGTTGGATTAACCAATGAACGCCCCAATCCGGCTTCTAAATGGTTAAGTGATAAGTCATGGGCTGAAACTGTTCGAGCATCTCAATTACCAAGGTAAACCGTGATAAATATATTTTATATTAAAATCATTGGTGCTTATTAATGCTATATTGTGATTAGACACAGTAAAAACTTATACAATTCATTGAGATTTTTTTGTAAAAATATACAAAACTGGTAGGTAATTGCACTAATGTTTTTTCTACAATTACAAAAAAAGTAAATCAAAAGTGTAACTGATAGTCTATTTTGTTTTATTTTTTATTAAGAGGACGCCGCACCCGCATGTGTTGTCTCCGTCTTACACACGTATACAAATTTAGTTTCAATAAGGTGCTGTCAATTTTTATATTAGAGTGAATTGACCTATTATCAAACTTTTAGGTAACAACATTTTATGTGTTCTCTCGTTGGTTTTTTATGATATTTTAATTTTTACGTGAATTATGAGCATTTAAAATATTAATACTTTCCATACCCATATCTCACTTAAAAATTGAAATATCGTAAAAGACCAACGAGAGAACACAGATAATGTTAATACTTTAAAGTTTGATAATAGGTCAATTCACTCTAATATAAAAACTGTCAGCACCTTATTGAAACTAGCGAACGGAAATTTGGTATGTCATACGTGTGTAAGACGGAGACAACACATGCGGGTGCGGCGTCCTCTTAATGACCAACAGCCTATGGTGAACAGAAATTATTATTGGCGCAAATTGAACACGTATATTGTATTAGTTTATTTTATTTATTTTTTGGGTGGTTTAAAGAAAAATTACGCAGCTAGTCTTATGTCACGAAGTTTTATCGTTTTCAAATACTATTGTTATTATAACAAAGAATTCAAAAAATATACAATATAATATACATAAATACATTCATTAAACTACGTGAATACGAGTAAATAAATTACATTTTTACGTTTATGAACTTGTAATCAATTCTTTGATGTGCAGTAAAAATATACTGAATCAAATTTTGACATTAAAGGTTTTAAATGTATTTTAATCCAAAAAAATTTGTGTTTTTGAATTTAAGACTTAGGTGACTAAGATTGACTTAACCCATTTTGACTGGATATGTCGCGTTTTTTAGAGAATATATTATATTTATATACCTACCAAAATTAAAATAATTTCATTTCATTGAATATACATTTTAGATTAAATCAGTTTTATAAATCAATTATGGATTCAAATGATGAGTGGAACGAATGGTATGATTCAAACAATCCGCAAGACATACCGATTCCAAAGCCTTTTCAAAATATCGATGGCCTTGAAAGACTTGTAATTATAAAGTGCATTCGTTTCGATAAAGTAGTTCCAGCTATTCAGGTATATATTTTATTTATTGATGAGCTTCTCAACAAATATTTAACTATCATATTCAATAGCAATATTGTTATAATTTAGCAATATGTTGTAAAAAGTATGGGTCAGAAATACGTCGAACCTCCATCGTTTGACTTAGCAGATTCGTTCAAAGATTCAAACTGCTGTAGTCCACTGATTTTTATATTATCAGCAGGAACGGATCCAATGTCTAGTTTGACAAAATTTTCTGAAGACAAAAAAATAAGCCAAAACGATTTAATAACTATATCACTTGGTCAAGGACAAGTAAAATAAATATTAATATTTGAATTGTTTACATCATTAATATTACCTATTATAATTTGAATATAACTTATTGATAGGGTCCAATAGCTGCTAACATGATAAAATTGGGCTTAGAAACTGGTAAATGGGTTGTGTTACAAAATTGTCATTTAGCTGTTAGCTGGATGAAAGAACTTGATCGCATTTGTAATGACGATATTATACCCAGTCGTACACATCTATCTTTCCGTCTCTGGCTCACAAGTTATCCATCTGATGATTTCCCTGTTTCTATACTACAGAACGGTAAATTAAACTATAATCATGCAAAGTCTTTAATTCTTATAATTATGTATTTAATTTAACACTAGGAATTAAAATGATAAACGAAGCTCCGAAAGGTCTTAGTGCAAATTTATTTCGCTCATATACAACTAACCCTATTAATGATCCAGAATTCTATCTCAGTTGTAAGAACCGTTCAGGTTTGAAAACGTTATTATTTTCACTATGTTTTTTCCATGGAATCATTCAAGAACGTCGAAAGTTCGGACCACTTGGTTGGAATATACCATATGAATTTAACGACTCAGATTTGCAAATCAGCGTGATGCAGTTAAATGTATAATCAATCGATTTAACTTAAATATACATATTATATGTATATAACTTTACTTGGTAATAATTTAAAAATATATTTGTAGATGTTTTTAAACGATTATGATGAAATTCCATTCGAAGCATTACTTTATTTAATTGGTGAATGTAATTATGGTGGTCGAGTAACTGACGACAAAGATAGACGTTTATTGACATCTCTTTTGTTAATTTTTTTCAACTCAAATGTTATTAACAACAATTCGTAAGTATAATTCATGTGTAATTCATTTTTTATTATTTTTTTAAGCTTTGGATAACACTTTTTATATTTTATTAATTTAATCTGACAAATGAACAAGAACGATATCCATCGAATTACTAAAAATATAATATATTTAAAATATATGATAGGTAATAGCATATAGTTACAATAGTAAAATGCTAAAAATTCTATACCTAAATTATATTATTTTGGGACAATATAATGAACTGAAATCGATTTTGGTATTTTGTTATGTGTGATAAGTCACACTTATGGCTATAGGCATGATTGAAATTCTATACTTCCACTTAACGAGTTGATATATTTAGTAAATTCATTAAAATTTTAAAATTTTAAATAGCTAAAATTCAATTTTAAGGTGGACAGAAGTTTAATTTAAATTTGAATTATATACAAACTTTACTATCATAATAACATTTATATTTAGGTACATACTACATTATTATTGTTTTTTAATTGGTTATCTGATCGGTTATTGGGTTTATTCATATTTTCCTAATATACATTGATTATTTTTTCAATTTGACCGTTATAATCTAGGGTTACTATTAATTGGTTTTGAATTATTTTTTCTTAATTTCAAAATTGTACCGTATTGCTATGTATTAGATACACATTTTCTGAGAGTGGACTGTATCATATACCTAAAGACGTCACTTTAAGTGGATGCTTAGATTACATTAAATCGCTACCCATGAATCCGCAACCGGAGGTATTTGGACTTCATGAGAATGCTGACATAACGAAAAACAATTACGAGACTCATATGGTAAGTATATTTTTTTTAAATAATATTTATTAATATTTAGTGTATTTTTATAACCAGAATACTTGTTTAGTTATTGAATGGTACCATTCTAACTCAATCTCAAATCGCAGCGGGAGGTAGTGATAAGGATGTAGATGCAAAAACAGTAGAGCTAGCTAGTAATATTGCGAAAAACATTCCTGAGTTGTTTGACATAATTGAAGCAACAAAAAAATATCCTACAATGTATGAACAATCAATGAATACTGTAATAAAACAGGTATAAATCATAATGTTATAATGCTCATACCTACCTACCGTTTATTCTGATACCCATGCCTGGCACATTTATCATAATATTCTACCTTCTACGTAGGAATTGATACGTTTCAACAGATTATTGTCAGTTATAAAAAAATCATTAGTGGATGTACAAAAAGCTATTAAAGGTATTGTTGTCATGTCATCTGATTTAGAAGAATTAAATACAAGTCTAGTCATTGGACGAGTACCGGCAAACTGGATGAGTTATTCGTACCCCTCGTTGAAGCCATTAGGCGGTTACGTTGCAGATTTATTACAGAGGTAAATTATTGGTAAATCGTGTTTGTTGTATTTCTAAGCAATTGAATTAATAAAAAATATAATAAAATTATATTAATATAAATAATCACAATTGTCTAGACTAAAATTTCTACAAGACTGGCTGGATAATGGAATGCCAGAAGTGTTTTGGCTTTCTGGTTTTTATTTTACACAGTCTTTCTTATCGGGTGTGCTTCAGAATTTTTCGCGCAAAAACAAAATACCTATTGACAAGCTTGGATTTGAATTTGATGTAACAATATATGAACCTGAAATGGAACTGAAGGATATGCCTGAAGAGGGAGTCTATTGTCGAGTAAGAATAGCTCATCAAAATGTTATAACTTCAATAATTTGATTGATGATGATCATATATAATTTATTTTGAAGATTTAATATTTGTTTGTAGATCAAGCACTTTATATTTTTAATTTTTATGTATTTTTGTACGCTAAGGTGTTGAATAGAATAATATATAATATACATATTATATTACAGTAAAACCTCCTTATAACGGAATCGCTCGGTACCAACTGATTTTTCCGTTATAAAGGAGTTTCCGTTACAGGAAGACTAAAATATACGGGTTTTAGGTCATTTGGGACTAATGTTATTTTCGATTATAAGTAGAATTCTGTCTATAAAGGGCCGGTTATACAGAGGTTTTATTATATATAATTATATTTAAGTGTACTATATGCATTATGCAGCTTACATAATTTAATTCATAATATGTACTATAATTATTATGTTAGAATAATTTAAATACTTTTTTATGGATGTTAATTCGTGAAATTTTTCATTCAGAAATTGGGTTGTTATTAATATTATAATTCGGTTTTATTAACTATTTATATTATTTCAGTCTGTTGTACCTACCTACGAATAGTTAATTCTATAAATAGCGTACATTGCGCGCTATGCACTACTCACCTCTCACAAGAAGGCACAGTTGAGAAACGTACAATTTATATAATTTAATATTATGTTTAGAACAACTACTAATAAAAATTCAGGAGCAAATTAATATTTTCTATTTGAACTGGGCCATTACAAAACAGTATTTCTTGATATTTCGCACTCAAAAAATTAGGCCACAATGCAGAATCAGATAGACCTTTTCTTTGTAAACTGGTTGTCTTCAATGTTTTCATCACAATTATTTGTATTACCAACAACAATAATATTAATTAACTCATGCTTATTTTCACAGGGCTTATTTTTAGAAGGAGCTAGATGGGATCGAGAATTACAAATACTAAATGAATCGTATCCAAAAGTTCTTTTCGACACTGTTCCAATAATTTGCTTTAAACCGGGAATTAAAGTACAGTATATGGCATAAATAAAAAATCATTAAAATAACTGTACCTACATTGTTATTTTATTTGTTTAGTCCGAGTTTGAAAAAAAAATGTATTACGACACTCCTATCTACAAGACAAGTGCTCGCCGAGGTGTTCTTTCCACCACAGGCCATTCGACTAATTTTGTGATGTTTATAAACTTTTTAATCGATCGACCTCAAGATCATTGGATCAATCGAGGCACCGCATGCTTGTGTCAGTTAGACAATTAATAAAAACAGATTTATTCGTTTCCATACAAAATTATTGCGTTTTCTATACCTATATATTGGTATTATACAACAAGAAGATAATAAAAAAATATAACACAGGGCGATTCATAAAGTATGTTCACACGTCTTTTTTCTTTTATAATACAATTGTTCAAAATCTGTTTTTTGGAATTTTTAAGTTTACTTAATGGCCATATTTTCAAATAAAGTTGAGTTATTCTGTACCATTTAAAGGAAATTTTATGGTGATACAACTTTCCGTTTTCAAACGAAAAACAAAAGTTTTTACTGTAAATATCCCGCTCTGTTCAGAGCATAGTATAAAAAATATGTCCTTAAATGTAAATTTATGGCCGCCATTTCAGTTCTTGATAGGTCTACCTGCACATTACTAAGGTCCAAAATAAAATATTGATTGATCCAATATATATATACATATACAGATTTTAGAATCAATGCTATCAAAAAAATCAAACGCTTCACTATCGTGTCTCGAGTTTCATTTTACTAAAGTCATTTTAATTATTGACAGGCTTCATTTAGTTGAACAGCTGGCATTTATTAGGCATTACTCATAATTTAATTGCATTATTAATATAACATTTAAACATTCAGGTACGTTTAAATGCCAATAGCTCACTTTCATAATTTTAACTTTTGACAAACCCGAAAGTTTGTGCAGAAATATGTAACAAGTTCAATTGTTTGTGTACAAGCACTATAAACTCTTATCATCAAAACAAAGTGGGGACTGGAGAGCTTTTGAAAAAAACTGTCTTTTGCAATTTTAACTTTTACGGAGCAAATATACGTTTATTGGAAACCTTTAATTTTCTAACGTAAATTATGCCTGCAGCACTCCCCCACACTATAGCCATTATACAATTTTTTCTATTGATATTTAAAATCCAAAAATAATATTTTATCAGTCTTATCATTATATTAATGTTGGTAATATTATAAAGTATAGTTTATAAATAAAAGCAACATTATATGTCGATTTAATTATATTACTTGTCGAGGCAAGTTATTACTATGACTATAACTATTATGACGTACCTACAGTAACGGTGATCAATAAAAATATTATTTGAAATAAGACTTAAAGTATTTAATTTATTCCGAATTTCACTACATTAAATAAGAGACTGAAAGTGACTTTGACCAAAATAGGTAACAAAAAAAGTGACACTAAACATACTTGCTTTGATCCTGCAAATGATGATTAATTAGTAACTGCGTCATCAGAGAGGTATCCATTATTTGCTTTACCATCATTAATCTGTCATGGCCAACGTGGCCTTTAGGTAACATATTATTATTATTATTGAAGTGTATAAACTGACGAATTTGTTCAAATTGGTTGACGCTCATCGTTTCTTGAATAATTTGATTTCCTAAATTTGGAGACCAGTATTTTCGAATATAAGAAATATTTACTAATCCCATTAATAGATAGATTCCTAAATATTTTTTCACGTAATTTGAAATTATTTTAAAATTTTTATTTGGGTCTAGTTGTACGATAATTATCAATGTTTCATACACAATATGATCAATTAAATCGTCTTGGAAAAAGTAGCCAAATATTTGATATGGAATACTTAAATTTCAAATTTCATCTGAAAGTTCAGAGTTACCATTAAAGTCTACATTTTGGGTAGACAAATATTCATGTTTCCAAAAAATATCCAATTTTTGCTTTTTTTTTTATTTTAGGCTGAGGCTTAGCAACAAAAGGAGGTGTGGTTATATCAAATTTGGCTTTTTTTCTTAAATTTTTTATTTTGAGTCCTGGAGTTTTATATATTTCATTTTTATTAAGCGGCTGTATAGAAATAAAGTTTGGGAGAGGTATCGATGGGCCGTCAGGTTCACATTCAACATCTTCTATGTCAACATTAATATCCAAATTACTATCTAATAAGTTTATAAAATTGAGGAACGGATCTAATTCATTGTCATCAATATTTTCTAAAAATGTATCTAGTACCTCTAAACCAACTATATATTCATTAATTAAACACGGTTATATTTTCATTGTTCTCCATAGTTAGGTTAGGATATAATAAATATAATAAATAACTGTTTTAAATACAATATTGTTAATAAATCTATAGTATATTTATCATATTATATTCATGAGTTGAAATTTATCTACAATTTCCTATTTTCATATATATAACTCTCTTTTTATATAATATATTAGTGAGCATTGTAATATTTTACTAAAAAATATCGTAATTTCTCTTTATATATCTAATATATCTAATATATAAATGTGAAAATGAAAACCTATGAGTGATATGTTCTCGGAAACTACTAAACCGATCGTTATGATTTTTTTTTTTAATTGAAAAGCTCATTACGGAAAAGGTTTATGGCATTTGATCGATTCTCTAACTTTAAAAACAAAGGATTTATCAATTATCATAAATAATGACGTTAATAATAATAATAATAATAATAGGTTCGCTGATTTTAATAATTTTTGTTTGTAAATTGTTGCTATTGGTTATAGGATAAATAATTAGTATAAATTAGTATTTATTTACTATTGGTTGCTATTGGTTATTTGGGCAGGTCAAGTGCAAGCATGCTTTAAATCGAATATTTAACACATATTATAGCCGCTCATCGGCGTTGTCCGCGATCCGACATAGTCAGATTGCCTACCAGGGTGGGTGAGTTGTACTTACTGCAGCGAGTTACACAAAAAAAGAGTGAATAATCACAATTTTTCATAATTAGTAGAAATAAGTATTTATTATTTTATTTGTCTCCAAATGTTCATCGGGCAAATCAAGTACAAGCATGCATCAAATTGAATTTTTACACATGTAGCCGCTCATCGGCGTTGTCCGCGATCCGACGTAGCCTACAAGGGTGGCTGAGTTGCACTTACTGCAGTGAGTTACACACAAAATTAGTTGAATATTCACAATTTTTTTAAGAGTAGTCATATTTTACGGGCAGCGAAGTGCACGGGATCAGCTAGTATATTATATATATATACTCTTTCAATAGCATTCATATATTGAAATATTCTATATATACCTATACATGTTTATAGACATACTTAACCAGAATACACTTAGGTATGGTAAATATTATAAATAAACCTTCCAACACCCTCGATATCAACTTGATTATGAGCAATTTTAAAAAATATACCTTTTTATCGACTCACAACTTGGTATATTATAAATAACTACTTTAAATAAAAATATATTGATGATATATTATTAAAATAATAAAAATAATAAATATAATGATAGTAAATGTGTGAGAAATGATAATACTTAAAATACTTATCTATCGTGAGAGATATTTAGTAATATTCAATGTGATTAATATACAGTTAAATAACTAATTAACTAATTCGAGTGAATTATAAGAGTGTATATACATATATATATTTAAGTTATAACTTCTATAACTCATAAAATATATATTGATAATATTGGGAATATTTTAAAAACACCTCGTTAGTAGAAATTAAGATGTATATAATTTCCATGACTAATCATATCGCACCTCATTACTGTAAGCGAATGTTTTACTTATTTATAGGTAGTAGATAAAATATATCTATTTCAGAAACTTATAGCTTGAAATATTAACATATATTATTATTATTAAATAATAAACTATTATTTAGCTCAGCATAGCTCAGCTCGGCATAGTTCAGCTCGGTATAGCTCGGCTCAGTATGGCTCGGTATAGCTCAGCCTGCCCCGATCACCACCACCACCACTACGGGGTGTGTCATGGATGTGTTATGAATCTTACATGGATAGCTAGACGAGTATACGTACACATCTTGTATAATATGATTAGACCTTAACTTATAGATCTAACAGTTATATCCATATAATTTATATAGACTCTATACTCATCGAAAATCATAGTCAAACCATTATAGTTAATAAATATTATAATAATAATAAATTTAAATTTATATATTTCATTCTCATACATACAAAGAAAATGCCCTACTTCAAAGACGTACTATATATATTGAAGACACATATATAATATGTATAGATTTATAAACAACATATATAATAAAATAATTTACTATTATATTTAATTATAATAGACCATACACTCGTATGATATTGTGATAGTTAATCTACTATGATACATTGTTAGAATATATATATGTTACAGTTAAAACCCGAAATCCGTCAAAACTAGTTTTAACTAGTCAAAACTAGTTTCCACAAATCCCTTTAGTCACCTCTGGTTTTAACTAGTTAAAACTAGAATTAACCGCAGATTCAAATATAAGTCAGTAAAAACTAGTTTTAACTAAAATGCATGTATATGAACGTAGATTACGTGTTGTCCAGCCGCGGTCGTTACGATAACGGTCGTTGCGACCGCGACAAATATTGCTCGATAATTCGATCGGCCGATTATCAAATCAATTAAGATAACTTTAACTAGTCTTCCATCACTCAGATACGTTATTGATATAGATGTCAGCGTATATCGTCGGCGATGCCGTGTTTCGCCAGTACGATTGAGTTCGTTGTATTCGTTGTACCGTGTAGTCGTTGTAGTCGTGTTTTTGTCGCAAATTGCCCGTTTTTTATTCTAAGTTCTTTTTTGTTCTCTGGCTGACGTTCGCCGGTATTGAACATCGCCGTTGGGTCACTGTATACTTTCGTATCATGTCGGAAACTGAGACAGAAATGAGTACCCAAGAACGATTTTTGAAGAAGCTTATGGAATCGGCGAAAGGAAAGGACAATCATTATAATATCATTACAAAAGATGATTATAATTTACTTCTAAAAGAGGTCGAGGATGCGATATCAGCAACTAAAAAAACATCTGCTCAGTATAGAAGGATGAAACGGTTTAATGTTTTAAAAGTTGGCGGAACAAAAAAGCTGGTAACCCGCGGAGATCCAGTAAAATATTATTTGCCGATGGAAGAAATTTTTGATGTCATTGATTTGTCACACATCGCTGTAGGGCGTGGAGGAAGAGATCGCCTGAAGATTGAAACTTCAAGAAAGTACGCCAACATCACCACTGATATGATAAATATTTTTTTGTCCCTATGCGAAACGTGCTAAAAAAAGAAAAAGCTAGGAAAGAAAGGACTCGTTTCGAAACCAATTTTGCACACTGAGTTTAATAGTAGATGTCAAATAGATTTGATAGACATGCAGTCGCAACCTGATGCACAGTTTAGGTTTATACTTAATTATCAGGATCATCTGACAAAATTCATTCTGCTCCGTCCCTTGCAAACCAAGCGTGCAGAAGAAGTTGCAAGCCATGTATTAGATATTTTTTTAACCTTTGGTGCTCCGGTTCTTCTGCATTCAGACAATGGAAGAGAATTCGTTAACAATGTTATTACAGAGTTGACAGCGCTATGGCCAGAATTAAAAATCGTGCACGGAAAGCCTAGGCATTCACAAAGCCAAGGCTCCATAGAGCGTGCTAACCAAGACGTGGAGCGTATGCTCGCTTCCTGGATGACAGACAATAAATCGACGAATTGGTCTATCGGTTTAAAGTTCGTCCAATTTATGAAAAATAGAGCACACCACGCCGGGATAAATATGATGCCTTATAAAGCAATGTTTGGGGTTGATCCAAGAGTGGGGCTTGTAACCTCTAACCTACCCGATGAATTGATTGCTACTATAAACGTCGAGGATGAACTTGAAAATGTTATGAGTACTGAAACTGAAAGTGAAAATATGATTGAACATGAAGGTCTAGAAGCTGCAGGTAAAAATTTAAATTTAATTTTTTTTTAAAATTATAGGTAAAAAGTTTAGGTAATATCCATGTTTATTTTACAGTAAATTTCTTTATAGCGGTTAAAATAAAATTAAAAAAATTAATTTATTCAACTCCTAATATATTGTCGCAATAGTAGTTAAAAAATATTAAAAATACATAGTCACAATTTTTTTTAATAAGCATTGAAAGTTCGAATTTTGACAAAATACGTAAAAATCACGAAAATTTGCAATTTATTTTGAGTTAGGAATTCATTAAAATTTTTCTTTTTAAATCTAAGATTTTTAACAAAGATTTTTATAAATAGTTCATACTGTAACCAACAAATCTAATAAATAAAATAAGATATATAATAAAATATTTAAATAAATATAATACATTAAATAAGTTGCAGATACCATAGATGCAATTAGAAAAGAAGCTCATGCAAATTTGGAAAAACAGGCAACTCGAATGATGACTCGATCCGAAAACAAATTTCATGCGGTTGATGTTGGTGTCAACGTAGTAATCCGCATTCCAGATGTTGACAAAGGCAAAACAGATCATCCTAATCTCATCGGAGTAGTGTTAGAAAAAACAGAGTACGATCTATATAGAATCGGATGTCAAAAATAAGTTAAAACTAGTTTTTACTGACTTATATTTGAATCTGCGGTTAATTCTAGTTTTAACTAGTTAAAACCAGAGGTGACTAAAGGGATTTGTGGAAACTAGTTTTGACTAGGTAGTTAAAACTAGTTTTGACGGATTTCGAGTAGTATATATTTGTATGTTCTGCGTCCATTTTTACAGGGGAAAAAAAAAAGTTCAAGGGGGAAAGTCTCCCTTACAGTACTTTTGACCACCGCGTAGCCAAAATCTCAAAAACCCTAATGTATGTTCTGCGTCCATTTTTACAGGGGAAAAAAAAAAGTTCAAGGAGGAAAGTCTCACTTACAGTACTTTTGACCACCGCGTAGCCAAAATCTCAAAAACCCTAATGTATGTTCTGCGTCCATTTTTACAGGGGAAAAAAAAAAGTTCAAGGGGGAAAGTCTCCCTTACAGTACTTTTGACCACCGCGTAGCCAAAATCTCAAAAACCCTAATGTATGTTCTGCGTCCATTTTTACAGGGGAAAAAAAGTTCAAGGAGGAAAGTCCCCCTTACAGTACTTTTGATCACCGTGTGAGATTTCTTCATTTTCAAGCGGACATTTCTACATGCTCCACCGTGTAACACAAAATCTCAAAAGTGTGATTTCTTAAATATTTTATGTAACCGCATGTAACACACCACCGTGTAACACATCACAGAACTGTGTATAGTTAGTTATATAATTTGTTACACAAACAAAATATTTATATATTTTTTCTTTTAGTTTAGTAGTAAAAATAATTTAAGAAAATATATATTATTTATTAAATATTATTTTATTTACAAATACAATTATATATTAATTTTAAAAAATTATTTACACAAGTTTTCTTACTTCTCTAGTAAAAGGTACATATTCTACAATTCTATCATGAATTAATAAACAGTAAGCAGTTACACCTGTAAGCGATTCTGATGCTTCAATTTCTAATTGAACATCTACTGCTGAGGCTGTGGCTGAATCGTTCTGCTTCGAAGTATCAATGACTATAATTGGAGCATTTGATAGAAAAGTGGATGGACTCAATATCGGGTTCCGTATATTTTTTTCATAGTACGATTCTTGAAACGATGTATACATATCATATAATAAGGTGAAATTATTTTTAGAGAAATCTAAATTCAAATTATCATATGGATAAGCTATCGAGTTCAGAAATACTTTAACATTTGTTAGTTGACAATGATCAAATATACTACAATCTTTTGCTAACGAATTTTTACGTCCTTTTTGTAATCCAATTATAATGAATCGTGGTTTTTCTAATTTTGATGCAGTTTTCAAATTCCATACAACTTTTTTAGTGGTTCCTAGTTCAGGATATTCAAAAGTTTCAAAAGATCTAAAAGGAATAAATAAACTTTTTTCTTTTTCTATAAGTTTCAATAATTTTAACCTTTCTTCATCATCAACAGTGATATGTGGTACCTTCCAGACTATTTTGCTTAAAACGACTTTACCTGTAGAATTACTTATTCCACTTTTCAAGCTCAACGCATTTAAATCACTATGACTTCGAGTTAAAATTAATTCTAATCTAGTATTCACCAATATTTTTTTATAGTCTTCAAACAAACCTAACCAATATTTTAATGGAATGCAAGCACTAAATTCGCCTTTATCATTTGCTGATTGTGTTGCGTTTTTAAAATTCCAGCCAGAGTTTTCATAGCAATTATAGTTATCTGGTGTACCAGATAAGTAGCCTTTCAACGAGCTAGTGATTCCAAGAACACGAGTGCTATCTACTTCTATCCCATTAATTTCCAATCGTATTTGTTCGAAGAGATAAGAGTAACCGTTATTAGACAGTTTCACTTGAGCAGCTTCCGTAATTGTTCCTTCTAAAAAAATAAAGCTTTCGTGTAAATATGGATAAACATCCGTTTGCTGGATCGATATACGTATTTCATCATTATTATTAAATGATGTTGTATACGGTGTGTATGAATGATATTCAATTTTCGTAATTTTAGAATCCGTTTCGTACTGTGTAGTTATATCTAAAATATCACTTTCAGGCATTCTGCTTTAATTGATAACCCAGAGCTTGTAAAAGTTTTTTATTTTTGGCCGTCAATTTTTTTACTTTATTTGATGTTACCGGTATCACTTTAGTCGTATGACTAGTTGAACTAATCCGAAGTAGTGGGTTTATATTGAATTTCAATCCCATCTCAAGACCCGTAACGTTTAATATGCAACACGATTGTTAATGTCTCACCAAAATTATCAATCAAATTATGATCTTGATCAACCAGCTGAACAGTTATCGAGTCAATATTTGTTTTATTCAATTTGTAATATATTAAATTTTGTGGTGACTGAATTACTTTAGATCCTGTCCTTGCACTTGGGAAAAACTCGTAAATCGAATGACTTTGAAGATGGTTGTTGAATGAGCCTTGAGCTATATTACACATTACTTTTATAGAATTAATTGTGTTTAAATTTACAGCTTTTTCCGATCGACGAATTTCAAACTCTGGTTTATATTCTCGTTTTTCAAAACCTAATACAGGTGCTATACTATGTAAAATCTCAAAGTGTAGTATCCCATTACATTTTATATATGATCTGAAATCATTAGGATCAACCGAAATGTCAAATGTTAACTCGGCATTGAATTTGTTATTATAGTAATTTATTTGTTCAATAACTCGATTCTTAATATCTTCAATTTCATAACATCCCTCTTCCAGTTTAATATAACACATCAACAATTTTTTTTTATTATTATTATTATCGTCAACTACTTCTATAGCGAATTTATTATTATTTTCGTTAATATTCGGAAATGAATTAAATGTCTGCAAGCATAACAAAGCTATTTCCGAGTCCTCATAAAGGTTTATAGATGGAAAATAATTTGTAGATAATGTAGTAGTATTTCCTGTCAAACTTAATGTAACAGATTCATACATTGTAAAAATTCAAGACATAAATGACCACAGTTAAATGTATTGAAATCTTGATAGTTAGAATAGTTATATACTATTTTAAACTCATGAAAATAATGTTGCAATTCAATTGGTGGAGGTAAATCCCCAAAGCTATCAAAATATACAACGTTATCTTTATTTTTATGGAACGCTACCCAATGACTTCCATCACCTGAAGATATGTCTAAGTTTAATATACCACATTCAATTGCATGTGGTTTCTTAGGTAAGTTATCACGTGAGAAGACACCACGGAAATGATTGATTTCTAACATTGTAACATATTTTATAATATCTTGGGATGAAAGTGGTCTGTCAGGTAGCGTGATCATCAGTTTTTTTTTTTTGATTCCTTATTGTTTAAATATAAGCCGTTACCTTTTTTTCTTTTTGAATTTTGTATTGCATTATACACACTGGCACCTCCGGACATTAAACTACCAAGTGCTGACAATCCCGCAAATATAGGTATTAAGGGGATTACGCCACCTCTCTGTCCCGGATTTAAAATCAATCTTTCACCACTATTCTTTTTCTTTGTGGATCTTTTTTTCTTCGCAGCTAGCGCACCATTGTTTTTCCTAACACGTTTCAGTTTACCTTTACAACCCATACCTAATTTTCTTTTAGCTTTCATCGCGTTTGTTACTGCGTACGCAACCAATTTCTCTTTTCTAGGGGTATCTTTTGCTTTAAATCTTTCCCAAGCGCGATTTTCTAACACTTGATCAGCTTTATGTCTATCGTCTAAATTATTACTCGCTGCATACACAATATCGTGATCACGACAAGCAGCGTCCAATGGGTTTATTCCTTTATCACCGTGATCTAGCCTATTTTTTAATTTTGTACCAGGACCACAATACTGATAGCCTGGAACATGGGCTTCAACCGGGAGACTATTTATAAGGAAGTTTACAAATCCTTTACCAGTCTTGTCTGATTTACACTTACGAGTTGAACGTTTCATCTATAACTGATTCTCGATTGAAAAATTCTAGAGTATTTATAAGAAAAAATAAAATGAATTTGATTGAACAGAAGGATAAATTAGATGTTATAAATGTAGATGTTCAGATAGTAAAAAAACCTTCAAGACACGGTTCGTTATTACCTGATACTATACGTGCTATACTAGTGGGTCCTAGTGGTTCAGGAAAAACAAATATAATGTATAATCTGATCACCCACAAAAACGGTTTAAGATTTGAAAACATTTATTTGTACTCTAAAACCTCTAATCAGGAAAAATATGTTTTATTAAAAAAAATAATAGATGATATACAAGGTGCTAATATGTACATATTTACTAGCGCCGATAAAGTTATAAAACCGAACTTAACTAAGAAAAATTCCATTATAATTTTTGATGATGTTATATGTGGTCCGCAATCTGTAATCAGAGATTACTTTAGCATTGGTAGACATTCAGGTGCTAGCTCTGTATTTTATTTAGCACAAACATATTCTAAAATATCGAAACAGTTAGTAAGAGATAACGCAAACTTTTTAATAATACTGAAACAAGATGATACAAACTTACGACATATATTCAACGATCATTCGTCTGCAGATATGGATTTCACTGAATTTCGGAAAATTTCTCATTTATGCTGGAATCACAGTGATTATGGGTTTATGGTTATCGACAAGACTCGGGAAATGAATGAAGGAAGATATAGATGTAGTTTTCATACATTTATTAAAATTAAATAAGTACTGAAATTAGTTGTTGTTTGATATTGTAAATTATAAGTAAACCTTAATATTATTTAAGAAAATACTTTATATATTTATATTATATATAAATACCGTAACACAGTTATTATCTACATAGTGTTATCAGGAGTCATACGTTACAGTTATATCGAATTTATTATTTAAAATGAACAAAGAAAAAGCTTTGTTAGAAAATTTAATAGAATCGAAAAAAAATATTAAACGAAAAATAATGGAAATGAAACGTGGTATTATAGATTCTGACAACTATTACCGTGATGTATTTAAACCAATAATCGAACCACTGAGTACACGGAGAGAAAAAAATATCCCATGTAACTCACAACCAGCTGATCAAAAAAATTCTGAAGCCTCGTGTACAAGTGACGAAGATGATGATGAATTAAATTCATCATTTGCAAATTTTTTTAATAAACGACCTACATTAAAACGTTATGATAAATCCTATGGCATGCATTATGATAATGCTAGTGGATCGTACAAAATAGGAGATCACATCGTAACTTTTAGTCATGGTAACTTACAATTGCTTAATAGATACTATCCATGGACTTTAGGACTATGGTCATTATTATGTGAGAAAGAACCAAAAAATCCAACTATAGAAGATATGGAATCTTATTACGATATTCTGAAAACTTCACGTGTTCATTTAAAAGCAGATGGAAAACCTAAAACCTCAAAGTTTCACAAATGGGCAACTGTTGTAAAACCTTTGTACGAACGAATGAAAAATGAGGAAAAACTGATAAACGAAGAAATAGCTAAAATTAACAACACCAAAACTCCACGATTAAACTTGTCACAATTTAACGATAATTTAGCTAGTCGTAAACGTAGTAAAGTTCATGACAATACAACAATATCAAATGAACCATTTGATTTTAATCCCACAGCAAACAGTTCTATGGTTACAAATCCTACAGTTGAAAATATGTTTAATTTTACTTCATCACCGCACGCTAAGCAAGGTTCTGGCTTATATAAAGATGTAGTATCTCAAACACAATTAGTTTATTATGACGATCCGAATGAGCTAGTAACTAGATTACATCTTTTAACATCATCAAAAAGTGTTGGTAATACAGGTGTTAATAATGAAATTATATCTATTTTAGAAGAACTACGTGAAAGAGATATTATAGTATAATGACAACCTTAGAAGGTCTAGCTAATGAGCTACATCGACCAGCAAGAAAAATATTTCCTAGACGTAATGTGGTAACACGGTTTATTGATGATCTATGGCAAGCTGATTTAATGGATATGCAATCTCATTCTAGACAAAATTATGGTTTTAAGTATATTTTAGTAGTCATAGATACATATAGTAAGTACGTATGGGTTGAGGCACTGAAAAATAAAACATCGAAGGAATGTACAAAAGGTATGTTTAATATATTGAAAAAAGCACATCCGAAGTTGTTACAGACAGATAATGGTACAGAATTTTATAATATTCAATTTCAACATTTAATGAAAAAATATAAAATTAGACATTACAGTTCATACAGTGTTATTAAATGTTCAATTTGTGAACGTGTGATCCAAACTCTGAAAAATAATATATATAAACATTTTACTGCAACAGGTACGTGGAATTGGTATAATACAATATCAAAAATTATACAAAATTATAATAATACAAAACATAGAACAATCAAATGTACACCGAATGAAGCTCGAATGGGTACAAGCAATATTAAATTTAATATACAAATAAATGATTCATTATATAAACCAAAATTTAAAGTTAATGACAAAGTAAGAATATCTAAGTATAAACATATATTTAGTAAAGGATATACACCAAATTGGACAACAGAAATATTTACAGTTTCAAAAGTTTTACAGACAAATCCAGTAACTTATCAACTAAAAGATGGATCAGACAATATCATCTTAGGTGGTTTTTATGAGCAAGAAATTAAATTAACTGATTTCCCAGACACCTTCCTCGTTGAACGTATTATAAAAAAAGTTGGGAATAAAATGCTTGTTAAATGGTTAGGTTTTGATTCAAGTCAAAATTCTTGAATAACTTCATCAGATATTTTAAAATAAAAATTTTTTATGTATAAGTTTTTTTTGTTCACATATTTTTTTAAATAAAGATTTTTTTACGTATTAATTAAATTATTTTGTCAGTTTGTAATGCCCATACGCCAATGTATTTATCCCATCATTCATTATATATCTTTTATCATCATTGGCACTGAGAACAAGCTTGTTCATTGTTTTCGAATGAACAACATGTTTATTCGATTGAATGAAATTCATGTTTCTATGAGATTGTTTTTCCTCAACAGATTTATGGGTTATAAAAGCATTTAATATCTCTATGTAATCAATAAATTTCATATGGTTTTTTATTATATATTTTTTTACACCCTTTGCTTTTTTTTCTACAGTATCATCTATGGTTTTATAAGCGTATAATTTCGGTCTCAATGAAACGAATTCTTTAAGAATTATTGATTTAAGTTCGTCTTTGAACATTCCTGGTTGGCCCTTATGAATTTCACTAAAGCAATAATGGTCTTTAGGATAATTAGATGTGTCAAAATATGGTAATAAATCATTTTTTAAATCATCGAAAAAATTTACTGTTTGAATAGAATATATCAATGAATCTGTATCCGAATATAAAGAACTAATTTGTTTACCATATTTCTTTTTCATTACATTATAATGAAAATCATACATAAAAGTTTTCGAAACGTCTAAAATTGCTGATCCTACATAAATCGCCTTATCGAATTTAATAGTTTCCTTATGTTGATGAATAGCCATAAGATTCTTAGAGTATATAGTTCTATCCTTAAAATTAGTTTTCGCCATTAATTTATTAGCTTTTTTTTCTGACGAAACCAGTTTTATAGAAGTTCTTGTTCGAACATTTTCCATACATTTTCCAAAAACACTATTAATTAAAAGCTTCCAGAATTCTTTTTCAAACTCGTTTTTAGCTTCTGTTCTCATTTTAGTACAGAATTCAATGTACGATGCCATCCATTTCTTTTGAGAAAAGCGGATAGCTCGATGAATTTTTACAAGTTTAAGACCGTGAGAAATCGCTTGTTTTAAATTTTTATAATGAACAATATAGTTTTTTTTCGGTAATAGTGTAGTTAACAATTTCTTAACTTTAGAATTTGGTGGACATTCGTTCAACGGTAAAAACGGGAAATCATTATGAGTCTTATGTAAATGTTTTGGGTAGTCGATATCGACTTCTAATATATACCCAACTTCAGAATCATCAGCAATTTTAGTTACGTCTATGTTTAAGTCATCAACCCATTCAAAATCTTTAAAAGGTAATTCTGTCAACATAGACTTTCCATATAAATTTACACAATCAAGATATGTTATCCATTTAATCGGTTCGATAGAATTATAATTCAATCCTTTGATATTTGGTATGTTTGCTTTAGCAAACCTTTTAGTCGATTGAGTTATCCCTGTAAGACTTTCCCCCTTGAACTTTTTTTTTCCCCTGTAAAAATGGACGCAGAACATACATTAGGGTTTTTGAGATTTTGCTACGCGGTGGTCAAAAGTACTGTAAGGGAGACTTTCCGCTTGAACTTTTTTTTCCCCTGTAAAATGGACGCAGAACATACAAATATATACTACTTTTCGGGTGTTAACTGTAACATATACATATGTATTATATATAATATACATCCTGCATAAACTCTTATACAGATACGCATCTTCAATATAGAGTTAATTATTTTTTTTTTTTTTTACCTCAATTATTTAATATTATAGATTGATTTTTTAAAAGTATATACATATACATATATCACCACAGAGTCATGATGAAATTAGAATTTTTTCATACTATACATACATATACATAAACATATATTCATACGTAACATATATTATATTAGTATACTTCATATTTAGGTGTAATATATAACTGATTCTCACTAACAATGTAATTTCTAATAGTTTTTCGTATGCGTTTACATACATTTACAATGTTATTCCTTTAATCAACATAACACAACCCTATTAGCACTATGATGATAGTAGGTATGTGCCCATCGTTGTTTTAATGAGGGAAAGTCGAATGGTTTTAATGATAGAAACAAGTGTCATAAACCTACCACCCACATCTCATATAGGAATATATATATAGTACGTCTTTGAAGTAGGGCATTTTGAATCACTTAAATACAGTCGGTAACGATACATTTATTATCAGTCGTCTACTGTTTACTAATTAATTGAGAGGAATCAGAACAACACGACTTTGACGACCACTAAAGCTGAATACCTATCGATAATAAAGATATATTACAGCAAATCACCTGCAGCCTGATAACTATTGAGTGAGTATTTATTAGATATTCATATATAATGTATTATATATTATTATATATAAATTATAGACGTATATTAATATCTAGAACACATAGTCATCATATATTTCACATGTAATAATTATAAAATCTGTTTACAGAGTACATTCATCATGGACTCGTTGAAGGAAAGTTTGACAACGCAGTGCAATGTGAAATTTATTTCAGTCGGTGATTTAGTCGTCGACAGACCTTATCCTGTCTCAAGGATGTTAAACAAAGGTACACAGTACGGTAGGTTAGTGTTATGTACATTAACCGGAGAAGGAGGGGAGCTGCACGTTCCACGATCAATTGAGCTGGCTGATGAAGATATTTTAGAGTTCAACTGTAGGGATCAGAAAGATCTCAATTTATTATTCAAGGGGCGTAGAAGAAGATCATTTAATATTACATTCGTATGAAATTTTTATTTATTTATTTTTTTATATAAAATAAGTGGATATGCTTAATAAATAAAAATAATATAATTTAATTGGAGAATGTTTTCTATTTATTATAACAATCTAAGTGTAACCCCAGGTTGTCTTTTTATGAATATATAAATATATCAAAATAACAGCGTTAGGTATTCTAGTAATTTTATCGTAGGAATAATATAAGGTAATATAAAAACAATATATATATATATCTTAAGATAATAGTGTTTTAGTTATTAGCATACGATCTATATTATCCTGAAGGTGATAGTACTCGATATATATTTATTAAATGAAACAGTTGAGTGTGATGAGGGTAAAACACTAAAACGATGGTCAACTCAACCTTCTATAGTAAGAGGTTACTACCTCTGAATTTCTTAAGGGGTTTTGGGTTGAGGTATATAATTTATTTATTATTTAATAATAAGTTAGTGATAACTATAACCAACTGTTGTGAGTTAGGTATATACACTCATACGTATTACCATCAATATATTATTGTAAACATATTATATTATTATACACATTTTTAGTATACCGGCTCTGTAGCTTAATTGGTTAAAGCGTCGAAATGTAAGACGGAGATCGGGAGTTCGAATCTCTCCAGACCTTTATAGAATATTTTCAGGGGCGTTCCGAACGGGGGGGTAAGGGGGGTGCCTACCCCCCCAAGATGTTTTTGTCAGTCGGCAAATTGTAAATTTGATGAAAAAACTTGACACGGTCGGCAAAATGTCAGGCTTATTTCATTATAGCATCGTCGTCACGGATTGTGTTGTAATTGTAGATACAGCGTTCATAGTATTATTATTTATTATTATAAACTATATAGGCTGTACTGCTGTAGACACTGTCTATATACGTATAGAGTTGAGTTTAATATAATATTATACGACATTATACTTATTATTTATTACTATTATAATAAGTTGTTTACACTGAATAGCGAATGTAAATTTAATTTCTGGTAATACCACTGTACAGACTACAGACTACGCACTGTACGGTTTAGATTGATTAGAATTATCGGAAATATTCTCAAAATACCTGTGTTATACTGTTATCGACAACAGCATACGCGAACGCTGTAGACCCTCGGCAGGCTTAGTGTGTGTTTAGATTTGTGTCATTGCTGATTATTTAATATACTACGTTGGCGATTGCCGGATAACATAGGTTCCATGCTTATTCTTTTTTCTAGAAAGAGTTCTTGAATGTAAGTATTTATAATAATTATTATATACTATTAAAATTTTTTGGTGTGTTGAACTCGTTGGGATTACCAGTCGATAAAATTGTTTTCCAAAGTTATGATTTCGCAAGTAATATATCCGGTAAGTATAACGGAACGCAACAAAAATTGTCAGAAATGTGTCAAAAGAATATTCCGTATATTCCTTGCCAAGCCCACAGAATTAATATTTTTATAGAATCAGCCTGCAATGCGAGTAAATTAATAAAAGAATTTTTTGGTACGCTTGAAAGTTTATATGTGTTTTTTTCGGGAAGTACATCTAGACACCAACGTTTAGAGGAGGATCTAAAGAATGTCGAGAATTCGCTACAGTTAAAAAATTTGTCTAAAACCCGGTGGACAGCACGGGCAGAATCTATCAAAGCGGTTTCCGTTAGCTATGAGAATGTGGTATATGTTTTAGAAGATATGAAGTCATCAAAAGATTTTGATTCTAATACCAAGTGTTCTGCGATGGCGCTGCATAAAAAAATGTTAGATTTCGATTTTATTTGTACCTTATATTTTTTAAAAAATATTATGTTTAAAGTAAAAATATTACGGAGTTAATGGAAGCAGAAAAATTAAATATAATTGACGCTATGCAATTAATTGAAAGTACAGTAAAATCTTTTCAAGAAATAAATGACGAAAAAAAGATTGATGCATTAGTGGAAAGTGCTGCATCCTTTGCAAAGAGTTGTAATGTAGAGCCTGAAAAAGATTTTAATAAACATCATCGACGTCGACTCAAACCAAAGAAAATAGACGAAAATCCTGAGACTGCTGCTGTGATTGACTTTTCTCAATTTTATCGCAAAGAATTTAAAATTCTTTTGGATAATTTTACGTCGACTGTCAACCAGCACCTTCAAAGTATGGTTACGTTATTACGACCTTTTCAAGAAACCTTCCGTATACCGGCAGACAGGAAAAACTGCACAATAGATATGATTGAGGCCATGATAAAATTATGTCCGGAAATACTTTTGGATGAGCCAGAATGTTTACACTCAGAAATTCAAATTTTATTAGATGCTTCCAAGGAGTGTAAAAATTTTGATGATATTTTCAAAAAAGCATGCATGTTAAGAAATGTTATACCACGAGCATTTCGCATTGTTAAGCTAGTACTAACATCACCAGTGTCATCTGCATCCAGTGAACGTTCTTTTAGTCGTTTAAAATTAGTTTACAACCACTTACGCACGACAATGAGTGACGAGAGACTTGATTATTTATTGGTACTATTTTCAGCTCGAGATATTGTAGATAAAATAAATATTCAGGAAATCTTTAACAAATGGTCTCTCCTCAAACATCGGCGTGTGAAAATGTAAGCTACAGACTAGTATCAATAATTACAAATTGTGTGACTACTGACTAAGTATAATAATATTAATATAAATTGTATGCTAAATATTTATGTTTTTGTTTTTAATATAAATTATAATGATGATAACTATATACAAGTTTAATAAAATATATGAATACGTACATTTGTTTTGTATTAGCATTTTACTCATACATAAAAACATAAGTATACAATTATGAATTAGGTACTACATTTTTTTATCGTCATATTAATGTAGTCGGCAATTTTTCAAACTGATAACCCCCCCAAATAGGAATGCCTCGGAACGCCCCTGAATATTTTATTTATTAAAAATATTCATACATATTATTATACACATTATTATATACATATGACACTTATAATGTAATAAAATTGTATTAGTAAAATACATGGTTGACATAATGAAATGTATTAATTTATCTATGGATACACACAATATATATCACTTGTTTGATATTTATATTTTACTAGATGTGTATTGCTATGTTGTTCCATACATATCCCCGATGAATATTAGAATGATAATATATTCTTCACTTATATTGAAATGAATAAGATAACATTTTGTATTGACAACTATATTAAGAAAATTAATTTTTATATTATAACCGATAACCGGATAACATCAATATCTTTCACATATGTGTATGATACCGAATATATCATCGTAAAGGTGGTTAAAAGAAAATAATTAAATAAACTGATTAATTAATAATAAAAAAAATGATTAACTTGAATGATCTGATATTTTGTTTGTATGTAAATAGGTAAATAGTGAGGTTTAGTATGGTATACACTTCACGTATATTATTTATTACTACTAATAGGTAAACTTCATGTTATTTTAGAAGTTATCAATATATGTAACGTACATAATATAACACTTAAAACCTAATATTACTATTGTTAGTATAGTTAATGTAGTATAAATTTCATACTAAGGTTGAATACTAATATTTTACTATTAATTTTTATATAATTCACTATATAAGGTGTGATGTGACTGAATATGTTATATTATATATATATTAGGGTGGTCCTTATATATACCTAACCATATTTCTTTTTCATTACATTATAATGAAAATCATACATAAAAGTTTTCGAAACGTCTAAAATTGCTGATCCTACATAAATCGCCTTATCGAATTTAATAGTTTCCTTATGTTGATGAATAGCCATAAGATTCTTAGAGTATATAGTTCTATCCTTAAAATTAGTTTTCGCCATTAATTTATTAGCTTTTTTTTCTGACGAAACCAGTTTTATAGAAGTTCTTGTTCGAACATTTTCCATACATTTTCCAAAAACACTATTAATTAAAAGCTTCCAGAATTCTTTTTCAAACTCGTTTTTAGCTTCTGTTCTCATTTTAGTACAGAATTCAATGTACGATGCCATCCATTTCTTTTGAGAAAAGCGGATAGCTCGATGAATTTTTACAAGTTTAAGACCGTGAGAAATCGCTTGTTTTAAATTTTTATAATGAACAATATAGTTTTTTTTCGGTAATAGTGTAGTTAACAATTTCTTAACTTTAGAATTTGGTGGACATTCGTTCAACGGTAAAAACGGGAAATCATTATGAGTCTTATGTAAATGTTTTGGGTAGTCGATATCGACTTCTAATATATACCCAACTTCAGAATCATCAGCAATTTTAGTTACGTCTATGTTTAAGTCATCAACCCATTCAAAATCTTTAAAAGGTAATTCTGTCAACATAGACTTTCCATATAAATTTACACAATCAAGATATGTTATCCATTTAATCGGTTCGATAGAATTATAATTCAATCCTTTGATATTTGGTATGTTTGCTTTAGCAAACCTTTTAGTCGATTGAGTTATCCCACCACGAATTGAATTCTCTATAAACAAAAGCATATTAGGGCATTTTAACCTTTCTAATTCGATCTTTGTATATTTAAGCATACAATCATACGCAAATCCTGGAGCAGTCATATAATGAGCAGGATCTAACTCAAGACTAGATAAACATAAGTCTCTGAAATTTTCAAACACGTCAGCTAGTATAGCAACATCAGTTTTTAAATAATGATCGCTATATTCACCTAATGTCTTTATATTAAAAATGTTCCATACATTTTTCGCATGAACATAATCATCATCAGTAATATTTTCATCGGATAAAGAGCTATAAAAATCAAGCTTTGAAGGTAAAAAAGGTTCATCTAGTTTACTCCAACTATCAACATATTCATACGGGAAGACTCCTTTTCGAGTAACTAGATCTAATACTTTAATAGAAAATACTTTAATAGTTTCTCTAAACTTCAATTTATCTTCGGATAAATTTTTTGCTAGTTTACTTAATTTTTCAGCCATAAAACGGTATGTATCAACAAACTTAATGTTAAATTTTGGTGCGATTTCTTTACTGAATGATATATATTTTTCAGATGAATTAGGTATAACATGAATATCTTTATCGTTACACCCAAGTTCTCGAATTATAAAGTGACTGTCATATGTCAGATTATGAAAGAAGATTGGTACAAATGATGGACTAGTTAGCTGAAAATTACATTTAACACAAATACATCGTCTGTAATTTCCAGTTATATGACAGTGATCTTGAACTTTTAACAGATTATTATCTTTAAAAGGTATTAAACATTTTTCACAAACCTTAGCCTTCAGAAAATGTTTTTCTTCTTTTAAAGTTAATTTGTTAATTGGTAAATTAGTTTTATAAATATCATTAATTTTATTTCCTATACTAATCATACTATTCATAAATTTTTTTGCTGCATTTTTACCTCTATATATTACTACTTTTCTAGGAATTTCAAACTTTTTTATTAATTTTTTTGGTATAATATTATAGTCGACTTTTACATAAAACCCGTAACTCATAAGTTTATGTAAATGTGTAATACAAGTTTTTGGTTTTTTACTACTTTGAATGAATTTATCAGGTTGTTTAGGGTTTAAAATACATTCAAAGTCAGCGTATATAACAATCGGGATTCGTTGAGTATTTTTATAGTTTTTGAAATATATGAAATCGTCATCTCCTTCTTCGAACATAATAGGTCTTCCTAATTTATTTTTAATACACATTTCTTTATGTCTAATTAATCCTGTTTCACCCCAAAGTTTGCTTTTACACGGTTTATTTCCAAAACTTGTAAAACATCGCTTACATATAATCAACTTTGAACAATTTTTAGTCCTTTGACTTCTAATAAATCTTGAGAAGTTGTTAATATAACAATAATGAGATGTATTATTATTATCAAATAGAAATAGGTCGAAATGATTTTTTTTTTTTTCAATATTGGTTATATGTAATGGGAAAATTAAATTTTTATTATCTAAGCTGTAAATATTAATTGATACATTGTTTATTTTTTCAAATTTTTTTATCTGAGTTATAGGTGTTGGAAAATCAATACATTTAAAATTAAGCCCACTTTTTGTTTCTAACATATCAAAATATTTTTTGTTAAACTTAGATTTATTCAATCGATTATTGTACTTAGTTAGTATTGAATACTTGAAACATTCGTTATCGTTATTTTTTATGTTTATAACTGCTTTTTTTTTTTTTATATGGTTTGGTAAATCTAAATATGTACTTCCTCCTTTAAGAGGATTAACTTTATTAATTCGTAATTGTAAACAATCTATAGATTTTAGTGACCAACCTGATTTTTTTGATATAAACTGTGCTTCCTCAGATAATAATTTGTTAAACATTTTGTTTAATAAACTATTAAAATCGGATGATTTATATGCTAATACGTTTAAAGTTTTAAACGACATATCTTGTACTTCACCCGTTAACAGTTGTTCATACGTGCTATCAACATGTAAATTAAATTTAATTGTTGACTGCTGGCTTGATTGTGTTAACCTAGAAATTAACATTTCAGAAACATAACTAAAAAATACATGGTAGTCTATTATTTCTTCCTTATTCTTAACAATATACGTTCTCGAACAGCTTTTAAATCGTTCAATTTCAACAAGTCCGCCCTCAGCTGATTCCATCCGTCTACGTTTAGTGATTGTATTTCTTTTCATTATGTAACTGTAAATAAATTTTAAAAAAATAATAATAATAATAATAATATTATTTATTAATACATATTAGTCTTAAATCTTAATCTATATTCAAACATTCTAATTTGGTATATAGAGAATGTATAGAATTTCTTATTCTTTGTCTACATTTATAATATTCATATTGCGAATCTTTGTATTCTAGTTTTGAGTTTTTTTTTTCATATTTTAGTTTTTTAATTTTTTGGTTAATTGTTTTAATTTTGTTTTTATACAAATTTTCATCTTCATCTTCTTCGTCAAACATCGTTTCCAATTGCTCATAACTTTCTTCTATTTTTCGTTTGAGGTACTTTTCCTTTGCAACAGATTCCATTTTTATTAATTTTATTTTGTAACTGTAAATGTTAATATTTATTTATTAATCAATATATTTAATAAAATAAAATAAAACATTGGAATATCTCTTATTTTATTTTACTACTGTTTATTCACAATTTTGGTATAGGTATATATTCTTAAGTGATTCAGATATTATTATTCTGTTAGATATTTAAAGGTATAGTAGTATATGTTTTACTTATTATTTCATCAGAACATAACAAAAAATATAATTTAAGTATGTAATTCAACGACGTCACAGCCACCGAGCATGATCGGATTCGGATCATAGGAACGTGTTGTCAGATCATGATAGTGGTAAGCGAGACGGGCAGCAACGAAGGTGCGATACACCCGTAACGCTGGACCCTCCGGTTAGGAAGATCTCTGGAACCTTGCCATCTACACACATAGATCTGACGTACGAACCTACAATCGCTTCTGTGGAACATAACTTATACCCTACATGTTGTGTATATACATGTTGAGCTTAAGCTTTTACGAATATACTAGTTTGTATTTACATATTATAATTGTTTGTATAGATAAAGTTTTTTACGAATATACTAGTTTTTATTTACATACTCTAATTATTGTTTGTAAAGGTAATCTAAATTACTGCGTATATTTAAATCATTTAATAAGGATTGATATTCAAAATCATTATATTCATCTATTAATTTTTGTTTTTTTAAACTTAATTCTGTTTTTACTGATTTTGACTTAGTTTTTTTAATTTGTTTATTAAATTGTTTAATTTTTTGTTTATGTTTAATTTCTTCTTCATATTCAAATTTTTGATTTTCTTCTCGCTTTAATACATCGGCTTCTATTTTACTATAAATAGTGGTAGCTGATTCCATTTTTTTTTTAAAACTGTAAGTAATAAATATTTATTAAAATTAAACAAAATTATTACAGTAATATTACTGTGTAAGCTTTTATTTTATTTTTTAATGTTAACTTCTGTTTTTACTGATTTTGTCTTAGTTTTTTTAATTTGTTTATTAAATTGTTTAATTTTTTGTTTATGTTTAATTTCTTCTTCATATTCAAATTTTTGATTTTCTTCTCGCTTTAATACATCGGCTTCTATTTTACTATAAATAGTGGTAGCTGATTCCATTTTTTTTTTTAAAACTGTAAGTAATAAATATTTATTAAAATTAAACAAAATTATTACAGTAATATTACTGTGTAAGCTTTTATTTTATTTTTTAATGTTAACTTCTGTTTTTACTGATTTTGACTTAGTTTTTTTAATTTGTTTATTAAATTGTTTAATTTTTTGTTTATGTTTAATTTCTTCTTCATATTCAAATTTTTGATTTTCTTCTCGCTTTAATACATCGGCTTCTATTTTACTATAAATAGTGGTAGCTGATTCCATTTTTTTTTTTTTAAAACTGTAAGTAATAAATATTTATTAAAATTAAACAAAATTATTACAGTAATATTACTGTGTAAGCTTTTATTTTATTTTTTAATGTTAACATATATTGTTAACATTATAAAATAAAATAATATATTATTATTAATTAGCTGGTTACACTATTAGAAAGATTCGAATATAAAAATATAATAATTTTACATAAGTTTACATTTCTAAAAAATAGGATAAATAATTTAGTTTATTAAAAAAGTAATTGTAAAATATTATTAAATTAGATTTATAACTATTTTATTTTATTTGAATATTGTACACGTATACAATAATAATGTGCACGTATTCGTTTGAATCATTCCATATGTAACGTACACCTACCTACCTATATTAATATTTTTTTGTAAAAATAATATCTATACTAATGATATGTACTTACATTGGTTTTTTTTGTGAAATTGAATTTTTTGGAAAATAGCACTTGAACTATGTCGACTGTGTTGATATGTAGGTTCTTTGAAACTGTAAATAGTAAATATTTTATTCAAATTATTCAAGTGTTTAACATCTAAATATTTTACATTATAAATACAGGTAATAATTATTTAGTGAATAGTTGATCAACTTAATTTAGTTATTCATATATTATGTATATTATTTATTACTTAAAATTATTCTATAAAAGTTTTATTTATAATGTAATTTTACCCTATTAATAATGAAATAATCAATAGTTAAATATAGCAGTAATATTACTGTGTAAGCTTTTATTTTATTTTTTAATGTTAACATATATTGTTAAACTATATATTAAAATAAAATAATATATTATTATTAATTAGCTGGTTACACTATTAGAAAGATTCGAATATAAAAATATAATAATTTTACATAAGTTTACATTTCTAAAAAATAGGATAAATAATTTAGTTTATTAAAAAAGTAATTGTAAAAAATTATTAAATTAGATTTATAACTATTTTATTTTATTTGAATATTGTACACGTATACAATAATAATGTGCACGTATTCGTTTGAATCATTCCATATGTAACGTACACCTATACCTACCTATATTAATATTTTTTTGTAAAAATAATATCTATACTAATGATATGTACTTACATTGTTATTTTGAGAAGTTGAAATATAATATTTTGTGAGACTGTTGTTCGATATAATGTGTTACAGAAGGATGTTATTTAATACACACTTCAAAAAACTGTTAAGCCTAAATAACTATTTTAAAATAGAATGTAAAGTGTTCTAGCGAGATGTGACTTCTAGCTATCTGGTGGTGGCTGTTCGTCTGTCTAGGGATACTCTCTTTAGGTATCTCATCGACTCGATCGATGGCCATTGTTCCCACTCAATATTCTCACATATACAGCGGAAGGTCACTACAATATTTAATTACAATATTCTTAATTGGTGTATTCTAATAAATATTCATATGAGTAGTGATATATATTATATAAATATAACTATCGGTCGCGCGCTACTGTAATTCCTATTATCATAGACACCAGGCGGTGTAGCGATTATTTGAATTGAACATGATTGATGTCGATCAGCATAAATTTCTGTGAATCGTAACGATAAGTTGAATCGTTACAATTTATTGTTGTGTGTAAACCCGGCTTTATACCAATTCTCGTTTATCTGAAACTATTACTCGATAATGTATTTATTAGAATCATATTATA
>JANEHU010003961.1:0-64442 GCA_027563435.1 Nasonovia ribisnigri
TTAACCATTACCCAACTTTAGTATTATATAACTCTTTCACTAATGAATTATTATTTTTTCCAGTGCTGGAATTATATATTATTTTTTTATATTATATATTTTGAATATTTTGCATATTGTGATAATTTAAAAATTAATAAATTACACATTTTTTTTTTACATTTCTTTATTGATTATACTTAATTATTATTATTTTTTTTTTGTGTGCCTTTAGATTTCTCTTATAATTTTAAATTATTATTTTGGTATTGGATATTTTTTAACCTTTATAACTTAAAGTATTAACAAATCATAAACTTTTTTTAAAATTTTTTTTTACTTTTTTTTTTCTCTTGATTTTTCTTAGAATTGTATGCTTTTTCTGTAGTGGATATTTTACATTTTGTGATACTTAAGGTATTAACAAATCATAAACTTTTATTTTAATTTTTCACTACTTTTATATTACTTATTATTCAATTTAACCATTACCCAATTTTAATATTATATAATTCTTTCACCGTTGATTATTTTTTTCCCAGTGGCCGGGATTAAAGTTTATTTTTAAATTTTATTTTTTTGTATTATATAATATATTGAATATTTCACATATTTTGATAGTTTAAGTATTAATAAATCATACATTTGATTATTAATTAAACTTAAATTATTATTTTCTTGTCTGTCTTTGGATTTTTATAATAATTTTTTGCATTTTTTTTAATTGAATATTTTGCATTTTGTTATACTTTGATATTAATTATTTCATAAACTTTTTTTAAAAATTTTTATTACCTTGACTTAACTAAAAAAGTTATTTTTTTGTACATGTCTGAATTTTTCTTATTTATTTTATGAATTTTTGTTTGTAGTTCATATTTTGCATATTTTAGTACTTCAAATATTTATTTGTTAAATTTTTATTTTTTTATTTTTTTACAACCTAGACATAACTTATTATTATTATTTTTTTGTTTGTTTGTGCGTGGGTCAAATATGGAATAGTGCGCTGACATCCTAACCGGCAACCGATCTTTTTATTCTATCCTATCTCATAAGAAGGTAAGTTAGATAAACTTATATGGTTAGTTGACGCTATAGTGATGATTGACGACTTCCATCACAACTCGCAAGGTTTCCAATGATCATTTCCTACTAACTATATATGTATTCAATATTGTAAACATAACAATGAAAGATAATATTTAAATATTATTCTCTCCTCTCACCCCTCTCTTTCCCCCAACATTTATAACTCTCTAAACCTCTCTCAAAACCTCCTCACAAACTCTCTCATAACTTCTCTCACAACTTGTCTCACTACCTGTGTCACAATCTCTCTCAAAACCTCTCTCACAACCTCTCTCGAAACTTCTCTCACAACTTGTCTCACTACCTGTCTCACTATCTCTCTCAAAACCTCTCTCACAATCGCTCTCATCACCTCTCTCACAACCTCTCTCACAAACTCATTCACAACCTCTCACAACTCCACTAACCTACACTTAAAAATATCGTACCTGACTAATTTCCTAATTTTTATCACGACTTTATTCATGGCTGGAATAGTGTTATTATACCAGTAGTTAAAATAAAAATAATTTAAAAAGTTGAGGGAAATACACACCCTGATCAATGAACAATACCTGATAAAAAAGAAAACTACTGAAAAAATAAATAGGTACATACCCTGTGTCCGAACCAAAATCTGATATTCAACTTAGTCTTCGAAATACTGCAACGTTTACACGCTATTCATCTGCTTATAATAATACATTATTATTCCTAGTTGGCAAATTTTCACTGACGAATACCATCTCTGAAATAACATGTAGCCTGCAGTAAAATGTTCAACAATATTCTTATGACCTACACGTCGTTACACATATTATATATCTAACTATTATATTATGTTGTTAGTTTGTATTAGATTCTGAGTGGAGTGATGAATGTATTGATTTTACAATGATGTGTGTTTTTTTTTTTTTTATTATTTTTTATTTAATTGATATTCATTTTTTATTTTTGTGTCTGTCATCACCTTTTAGGGCAGGAAAATGCTTCAATTTTCTTCAATAGTAGCTTTTCTGATAGGAAAGTGAATCTTGTTGGTGGTACTTTGAGGGGTAAAAATTTCCCAGTAGTTTTCATGAGCGCCGAGAGAAACAAATGACAAATTTAAGGAAAAAACGGCAATTTTTACGAAAAACCGATTTTTGACCAAATCGATTTCGGTTTTTGAAGTAACTCTAAAAGAAATGACTGTATATACATGACATTTGGACCGTATGCTTATATACATATCGTTGTATACTATTGTGCTTATATTTTCTACACACCCTAGCATTTTCAAAATATTCTCATAGATTTTGAGCTGTTACCGGACATTTTCATTTTCCAAATTTTTTAGGTTCTTTTTCTATATATTTCTATAAAACTTTATTTGTGGGGTAAAAACTTGAAAATTTAATACAAGGCTCTTAATATATTGTCACATTAATATATGAAAAATATTAAAATCTGTTGTCACAAATTTTTTTTATAACCATTTAAAGTTTAAATATTGACAACATACCTACGTAAAAATCACGACAATGTGCAAACTATTTTTAGATAGAAATTCATAAAAAATTTACTTTTTAAATCTAAGATTTGAAAATGTAACACATGATTTCTCATAAGTTTTGCTAAGTTTATCAAAAAACAAAAAAAACCAATAGATACCAAGTCAAATGAGCGTTTGAATTTATATTTTTACCACATTGGATATTCACTCGATTTCTCATGTAGCGATTATCTAATTTTGTTGTAATTCAAAAATGAATACCTAACTGTAGATACTTATAAAACTTCACTGAATGTTTATATTAGCATTTCTATACACCTATTTTTATTTTTCGGGCCAAAAATCATGAAAATTGTATACAGGGCTCTTGATAATATATTATAACAATAGCAATTGAAAAATATTAAAAATACATAGGAACGAATTTTTTTATAGACATTTAAAGTTAAAATTTCTTCAAAATTCGTCATAATTTCGACCATCGAATGTTAAGAGTAATCTTGTTCCTTTCACAAAATGTGTTTTAATTATTCTTAATTTAATTTATATTTATACTTTTGGCATTTAATACGTAGAAATAAATATTTAATTTAACTCTAATAAGTAAATTTAAACCCCAAAATAATATGAAAACAAACTTACGCGTAAACATCGACTCTTCCGGTGAAACCTAGCAGTGCAGACGTACAGTATATTCACCGGTCCTGAAGAAACGGCTATCTTCATCCGTCTTCATCTCGCTCAGAACTAAAACTGTAAAGTATCGAATATTTAATAAAAATAAACTGAACGTAACAAAATGTGAGGGTTCGTGTTATAAATAAGTTTGCCTAAGTTTATCAAAAAAAAAAATATCTAATACCAAGCCAAATTAAATTTTTATGAGCGTTTGAAATTCAAATTTTTACAACATTGATATCCATTCGATTTCTCATGTAGCGATTTTCTTATTTTGTTGTAATTCAAAAATGAATATTTGTAGATACTTAAAAATTTCACCGAATGTTTATACCTATTAGCATTTTTTATACGAAATACAATTTTGAAAATATTTTGACTCTTTTTGAGCTTTTTACGGACCATTTAAAATTTCAATTATTCTAGATTTTTTTTTTTTATAAATACCAATAAATTTTTATTTTTTGTCCAAAATGTATGAAAATTGAATACAAAGCTTCTGATATATTGTTACAATAGCAGTTTAAAAATATTAAAAATACATTGGCACAATTTTTTTTATAAGTATTTAAAATTTGAATTTTGACAAAATTTATCAAAATCTCGAAAATTATCAATCATTGTAATTAAACAATTATAAAATGTTCAGTTTTTATACTTAAGAATTGAAAATTTAAAACAAAGATTCTCATAAATAGTACATACTGTAATCAAAAAATCTAAAAAATATATAAACACAGTTCTTTTTACAGACATTTTAAGTTACCAAATTACATATTAAAATCAATATTAACGAGTAAAAGTATATAATATTATGATATTTTTCCAGCATTACTGATAATTTTAGGTTAATAATTAAATAATATGAATAATATTAATTCAACTTACCAGGTACCGTATAATAACAATATGAATATAATTTAAAATATCCTAGACTGACATATACCGTCTCCGCTCAGAATCGTTTTTTGTATACAATGATATAACCATCCATTATATAGTGGCCTACTTGTAACCTACTGTACAACGGAGCGACATCCACTTGACCCCCTTTTTTATAATTATAAATATATTGTTCAAATGTAAATAAAATTATACCTACCTAACTATTATAGTATGTTGTTACTTTGTATTTTAGATTGATATTACAATAACTTGTTTTTTTTTTTTAATTTTAGTATCTGTTGTCACTATTTGGGACAGTAAATATGTATCAATTTTATTCAACAGCATGTTCAAAAGGTACTATTTGAGGGGTCAAATGTAAAAAATTGTCAAAAAATAATGGAAAAACTTTTGTTTGTTATTCTATAAATGTCAATAAAATTGTAGTCGTTGGGCAAAAAGTTTAAAATTAATACAAAGTTCCTCATAAGTTAATACATATAATAGCAGTTGAAAAATATTATAAAAAACACAGGAAGGTTTTTTATAGACATTTAAAGTTCAAATTTTTACAAAATTCATCATAATTTCGACATTCGCATAATATTGTGTAGTCAGATATTCATACAAAATATTCTTTGTTTACCTAAGATATGAAAATGTAATAGGTACAAGTTTCCTCATAGCTAGTTATAATAGCAATTGAGAAATAATAAATATCCGTTTTATGAGTATTTAAAGTTCCATTTAAAGATTTTAATTTATCAAATTAAAAATTTACGAATTATTAAATAGTTAAAAATGTATAAAACGTTCAATTTGTACCTATTGCTATAAACAAGAATTTTTATAAATAGTTCATACTGTAACCAAAAAATCTAATAAACCTATATTATAAAATTTGAAATTTTTAACCAAATTATTAAAACCAAGAATAACAATTTTAGTTATTTTGTTGTAATTTAAAAATATTATTCGTAGATGTATGAAACTTTTAGAGTATATCAATATAATTTATATACACGATGACATCTTCAAATTTAATTTTTGGGAAAATAAATTTAACTTACTGTTAAAGGTACTGTACAAATGCTTAGTCGTAAAATAAACTAGGTAAGTATTTTAATCACAATATTATTTATAAAAGTCTTTGCTCAAAATCGTTTTACGTTTGTTTATTTGTATATTTTAATATTTTATACAAGGATTTATTCCTGTTACTAATTATAGTTCCTTGGTGTGTTTATTTTATTTCAATGAATTATATAGGTATATATTAATTAATAATTTTTTATACATTTTATTTAACAACATTTTTCTTAAATTTACATGGTTATACGTCCTTAATCCCTATGATATAGATATTAGGTGAATAATAGAAGTTAAGTATGTTACACTAAATTAATAGTTATCTATAACTTATAAGTTATAACGTTGGATTTGGAAAAAAAATTACCATCTTTAAATTAAAATTGTATCTTATAAGTCACAAAAACATTCTAATAAATCGGCTTACTAAAACGACACCGGAACATATTTTATGGAACAATATCTAGTTATTAATTGTTATTGGAAAATTAATTGAATTAAATAGATTTAAAACCAAATTATTGTACGTTTAATTAATTAATTAATTTATAATACGAGTTATTAAATAATAAATTTAAAAAAAAAAGAATATTTTTTTCACACATATTTTAAGGACATAAAATATCATATAGGTGTATCTGGTATTTTAAAAGAATATTTAGAGAATAGTGTATTGCCTATTTTAAACGACATAAAAATCTCATATTTTAAGAATTTTAAGAGAATATAAATCCGGCCTGTATTATTATGACTTATAAGTTAGAACATGTATTTCTATAAATTAAACCAAAATGTATATGTCTATTTCAAGTACCTATAGCATATAGGAATGCACCTATTAATTATAAATAATATTTCTACGGCCTGGAACAGAAAAAACGATTCCGGCGTTCATATTATTCGATCTTGCATATTTTATACATTTATTCGAACTCGGAACTAAAATATTCGTATACAACATATGGATAGCACATTTCTAGTGACATTAAATATTTAATTTAACTTTAAAAAGTAAATTTGAGAACCAAATAAATATAAAACAAACTTACATTTAAAACATCGATTCTTTCAGCATTTGTCGGAATCCGTGACGTGTGCACTATAGCTACGACGTCACTCTGAAAACGCTCCAGATACATATCTGAAAATATTGTGATTTGTGAAAAATAAAGCCATTCGAAGTATATTTTTTGTTCATGTCAGTTTCAATTATTAAAATTTTAGAATTGCTCATCGACTGTGTCTTTCGCATCGACTTTGACAATCACCATAGAATATAAATGATAGATATTATATTATACGTCAATATGATGAATCCACAGATGTAATAAAATGCAACTTTTTACACCAAAGAATTCCGTGGTGAACAATTTGATGGTGTATAGATATTAGAAGCATATTATACCTAGGCATATTTATTTTATGAATCTTTAAGTAAAACTGTGATTATAAATCAATGTAATTTCTGGTTTTTAGAGTTTATTTACAGATTTATAATATACACATCAAATTGACAATACGTATACCGACTATATATACCAACTAGATTTATAAAATTCCAAGTTTAAGAATTTCATCGAATACTATCTAATTTAAAATTATTAATAATTAGGTATATAATATGTTAATTTTAATAGTATAGGGTATATTTTATATTTTATAATGATGTGTGTTTCTAATTTTTAGAACCTATTTTTTTTGTGTTCAGCTTTGATTTTTAACTTCAGTATCTTTTCTTTTTCAATGGGAAATGGTGTAACTCTAAAATATGTACCGTAGTCCGTAGATACATGAAATTTTCACTGAATGTTTATATTAGCATTTTCTATACACTAGAAATTATTTTGACCCATGTTACGCTATTTATAGGCATACAAAATGTTCGATTATTAAGTTTTTTTTTATAACTATAAGATTTGAAAATTGAATACAAGATTCCTTATAAATTTTTCTATTTTTATAAAAAAAAATTGTAGGTTCTTAATTTAAAATTATTATTTATGGGTTCTTAAGTATATTTTGATATACAAATTTGATAATATTCAATATTATGCAAAGAATATTAATTCAACTAAATATAACGTATTAAAAATAACAATATTAAATATCCTAGTCTGACAAGCCGTCTCTGCTCTGAATTGTTTTTCGTATATAATGATATTACCTACGTATTGGTACCTACAACAACATTGAGTTTAAAATAGTTTAAATTTAACACTAAATATTACAATGGCCACTTGTAACCTTCTGTACAGCAGAGCGTCACCCATTTACCTGCTTATTTTGATTTTAAGCTATCCAAGAATATTTTTAATTTCCTCATTTTATTTCCGATAGATATTAATAAAAATATGTTTTCTTCAAAAAATCTTGTAAATATAATACAAAATTCATCATAATTTATATTTTGTTCGTTATTTTTTTCTATACATACCTACACAATGCAATTTTCAAAATACTTCAACTAATTTTCAGTTTTTATTTTGCGAGACATAAGAACGCCTGTGTGGGGTGCCGTTCAACACAATTTATAATTAATTGTATAAATATATTAATATTATATTCTACGAGCTGCGTGTGCCGTCGTCACCTGTGCTTACGAATTATAAGAAATTGAGCGCTCCGTACGTAAAATTAGTGTCTACGTCACCCGAGTAACAGATTATCCTTGGCATTAAATATTAATTTTAAGACTAAAACGTAAATGTAAGACCCTAAAGAATAGGTAATCAAACTTACGAATATGTCGACTCTTCTAGTTGAATATAGGTGTGTCATATCTGGAGTAGGTACAGATTCCATATCAAGGAATGCTATTTCTTCATCCGTCTTCATCACGCACTGAACTGATAGTATCGAGATATTTTATAAAATTAACTTGAGCAGAATGAAATATATGAATACATGTTGTATAGATACGAAATTACTGTTTAACGACTTGTCTGTTCATTGTTGGCCTATTCATTTTTTTGTTCTTTGAAATTATTAGAACTGCGAATCGTCTCCGACGAATGACCAGGATTGGCGTTTGCCATAGATGATGGATATTGTAATATGACATCGTCATCAGTTTTCAATTTTCTTACTTCTTTGGATGAAACCATTCATTTTTATTACATATTTCAAAATAGAATATTATTTGGAGTATTTAAATCTTATAAAGTTCATGAGTAAAAATATTTTGTTTTATTCAACAATATAAAAAATAGTAATAACTAATAATATAGGTAGGTACTTAGGTAGGTTATTGCAATAAGTAAACAATATAGCTGAATTTGTTTAAATATAAATGATTGCGTGTACCTCCTAAGTGTAAGCTGAAATCCTTAATATATTATGAGTACCTAATAACTATTATACTAATTATTAGCCTCTTAATTACTTATTATCAAGTAATTTAACTAAGATAAGTTTATATTATATGACTAGTAAAATAATTAGTAGAACCAAATTGTATTATAATTATTTAAATTTAACTTTACATATTTTTGCTATAGATATACAGACAAGGAAGTAGAAGATTTTTAAAAACTTTTTATGAATTATGTTATAGAATCTTAATCATTAATAACATGCATACTATGTTTTCTGCATTCCTTACAATTATGCGTTCTGAGTTGTTTAAAAATGCACCCATAGCCAGTTGTGTAAATAAAGCTAGACTTTAAAATTGAAGTAATATAATTTATTATATTTGTTATTGTTTGTTATTGTACCTAAGACCTAACTGGAACATTATTATTAATAATTCAAACTATAGTCTTACAACAATTTATAAGAAAATTGTGAAATTATAAAAACAAATATTCCGTCCTATATAATGATTATAATAATGTAATTAACAATATATTAATATTTTAATCATACCTCTTTTTTTGTATCGTGACTTACGACTGTTAAAAAATCTAACACTCCAAGTTTTTTCCGCTTGTATTTGGATACATACATTTTGCTGACATTTTTCTATACTGTCCATGTTTGTCCTAGTTTTCTAATACTTCTCGAATCTCCAGCAGCATCTAAGACCAATTTTTCTTCATCTGCAGAAATTTTCATTTTTATTAATCTAATTAATTTCCAAAATATAGTTGGATGCTTATATCCACAGTGCACAGAATCTTGTAAATCAGTTATTCCGCTCTTGAACCCTTCAGACATATTATTCGTTTGAATTTCTAATATTAAAGAGGTATAATGCACATTGTTATTCCACGAGGAAAATGAAAATGAGTCCCGGGGACAAATACCAAGGAAAAAAAAACGACTAAAAAGGAACAATTTTTAAAATTAAAAATATACCTATTAATTGATTATGAAAATTAAAAAAATATTAAGGGATATCAAATATTACTAGTATGGAAAAATGCTATGAAAATTAATTTTGTATTTCCAATAATATGGTTTATTGAGCTGTTTGAGGGTATAAACACTTATTACCAATATCGTAGAAGAGAACAGATAATCCGGGCCGCGTATTAGGAAACCCAGGACGCCACAGAGCGCCTTATGTATACCACGTTCTCATTGGCCCATTTCAAATTTCCCGCTTTTTTTTTATCATTTATCAAATAATTTAATTTAATATATTAATTTGGCCTGTATAAAAATAAATTTTAGATATATTTTAATTACTAAACTCAATAATTTAAATCCAAAAAGTAAAATATAACTAGTTTTAGAGATAATTATTGGACATTGAAAATAAAATATCGAAAATCGACTCATATAACCTAGGTATTTTGATTCAACTTTGATTATCATTAATTTTTTTTTTTACTTTTTAATTTATTTATTATGATTTATAAAATATTTTTTATAGAAATGAAAACGAAGCACTTATGTGAATATTTACACAATTTGACTTATTGGCTGTTTAGTAAGTTTGCCGTATTAATAACGATGATTAATAATAATAATTTACTTTTGTGATAATAAATTAATAGATATAGGCATTTTAAATTTTTAAAAATTGTTCTTTTTTTCTGAGTTTTTTTTTTTGGTTGTTCTTTTATTTCTTGGTCTTTTTTAATAATAACCGGTGAAAATAAATAGGCGGAATTTTTTCTAAAATGCAAGGTAGAAGCTGAATCTACACGCATATAGCCATATAGGTACAATTTACCTACATAATATGAATCGAAATAAGTTAAAAAGTCTTCTGCATCTGGTGGAATTATTTCTTTAAGCTTAAGACATGCCAATCCGTCCAGTACTTATATCCTGTTCACTGTTGTAGGAAAACTAAACTATCAAGCATGCCGCAATATTTTTGAAAATTATTATCTTCTTTATAAATTAACGACAAACCAAGTTTCTGACATTTTCTATGTGTCGATTGACACAAATGATAAAAACATCCGTTAATCGCAATAGCCAATAGGGGTTCAGAAAATGTTTTTTGCAGTATTTATGAATGCTAATTCAAAATTTAAGTGTAAAAATATTGGATCTGCAGGGTACTAATCACGAGTCTGACATTCTTTAAATATAACACAAGTATTTATTTTTTTTTTAGAACAGTAGAACCTCGATTATCTAAACCTCCTCAATATGAACCCTCTGTTATCCGAATGTTATTTCGTTTCAATTCATGTATCGTATCCGAACATTCTCTTATCCGAACGTCAATACTCAATGCGTAAAATATCAAGACGCACACGCCTGGTCGCAGTTTATTATTAGTTAGTGCATAATATATAATAATATGTACATGTACGTAATTTAATAATTTGTATCTTAACGACAATCTAGCTTATCAATACACATTGTATACTGGACATCTATATTATTTTTGTATTATGTATATATTTTCATTCTACCTGGTTTAAACTAGTTGTCGTAATACATACCTGCTATTCAGTCATGTTTGTACATATGTACAATACAATTATTAGTCTATAATATTTAATAATGTGTATTCTTAATATAATAATAATAATATTCTTCGTAATAAGTAAGAACATAATACGTAATGTACTAATGTGTAATAATAAGTATAAATGTTTAATAATATGTAATAGTAATTCTATTTCTATTACCCGAACTCAGTGTGGTCTCAATTAGTTCGGATAATCGAGGTTCTACTGTACCTATTGACTTTCATCTACAGAATGCAAGCTTGTTTATCTTTTGCCACTGTTGATTTTTGTCGCAGAAATATAATTTTCGATTTCTTGATGCACATGATTGTTATTCGCAGAAATAAAAGTTGGATGAGTTTTTAAAAAACATGGACACTTTATAGAATGTTTTTTAAACACCTCCAACAAAAAAAATTAGAGCATTCTTTGTGGAAATTGTACAAAAATCGCAAATACGCAACCTGAGGGTATTTTTTAGAATTAATTACCTAATTCTTTTAGAAATCTATTAAGTAGATAACCGTGGTTTTGAATCATGGTTTAAAACATTATATTTAAAACGTTCTTGGGAGACACTGGGACTCGGTCTTTTTTTCTCTTTTATCAATTGCTGTTGAATTATTATCATTGATAGTACTATCTTAATTCATAATTATTATTGTTCGTCGTATAAAATTATCTTGAATCGTGCTCATAGACATAATAATTTATTAATAATATAATTGAATCTATTTAATATTTTAATGTCTGTTATTGCTAATGAGTAATGAGTTGACTAATGTAAATATGTAATAATCTTCGTTAATCATTATGATTAGTCTTAGTCCTAAGACTTCATGTTACCTAAATGTCTAAATCTTATGTAGTAAAATGATAATTTATGTTTGGTTCTTGTTAAGTTAATTTTTTTAATTTATTGGTTCTTAAAAACATTTTCCAAACAAACCGACATAATGAGCAAATCTTTAGATATTTGTAAAGCATCCGTAAGTAAAAAATATTACTTTATTTGTAGGAAAAGATTATGTTTTATAATTATCTGTAATTGAAAAATGTGCGTCATATCTTGATTTTGGAACAATTATTATAATATTTTTATATTTGTGTGGAAAAGTATTATACGATTTTTATAAAATCCAAAATATAAAAAAATATCAAAGTGGGAACCTTTCTTTATTAAATCATAAATGTATTATTAGAATAATTTAACTACCTAGTTAAACAGTTACCATTTTAAGGATCAAAGTCTAGTAACTTATTTTAGTATAACAAAACAATTTTTAAATGAAAACAAGTAATTTTTTTGTAAGTCTTTTTATATATAGTAGTTAAATAATCTATACAAATTAATGAATTCAACATAGCAATTTGTTACTATAAAAAATGTTAAATTCAATACATTTTTTATATGTTTATCATTATTAATTAGATTTTATATGAATATTTAAAAAAATCTTTCAAAATGTATTCAAACAATAGATAATAAACTGAGTTTTTCTTGTTTTTTTAAAGTGGAGATGATGTATTATTACTTTAACGTAGGTAATAACCATTAAGCACCTATTATTAATACAGTTTATATACCTATACATTTCTTATTATATATATAGACATATAATGTATATTAAATGCAAAGCGTCGAAAGAATACTGTTTAATTTGTTTAAAGTATATTCAACACAAAAAATGTATTAACCAAATAAACATAAGTTTTATATTTTAGCTAGTAAGTTTAAAAGCAGAACTTTTACGCAAACAAGATGAAGCAAACAAAGCTAAAAGCTTTTCTGGTGATACATTTATTCGACCAATACCTGGTGCTAAGACACCATCATGTCTTCTTCAATCTAACGAAGGTGTTGAAAGAAGAAACGCTAAAGATTTAGAAGAAGAATATACGCCAGATGTTGAAAATAGTTTGAAAAAATCAAGGTAATTTATGTGTACAGTAAATACATTAAGTATTTGGAATTTACTGCATGTACTATGATATAATATTTACAATTTTTAAATGTTCTGTAATTAATTATAATATTTTGTGTTGTTTTATTAGAGATGTCTTAACGATGAAAGCAAAACTGTATGACAAACTGGTTAATGGTGAAATGGTAAGTGAACAGGACAAAACTTTTTTAGTTGATTTTAAACAAAAAGTTACTGAAAATAAAACTACTTATCCTGTATCTTCCACCAAAGATAATGTTAAGGAGCAGGAAAAATCTGATTCCGATGCAGATTTAGATAAATATGATTCGGGAGCTGATGAAGATTGGTAAATTGAATTAATACATTTTAAATAGGGTGGTTATTAATAAATTAAGATGTAATGTTTTTTTTAATAGGTTGGATGATTCTATTTTTATATTATGTTAAATAATCACTCTATTTATATGTTTATATATTACAATTTATTTTAAACTATCCATTTTACAATTAGATGTACAATTTTATTTTATTAGGATAGATTATACGGATTTCTTTGGACGTACTAGGAGATGTTTAAAAACAGATCTAGAATTTTTCAAAAAAAGAGATCATAGAATTGAAAAAGAACTAGAACCACTAACACCATCACCTAATGAAATAAAACAACAAACACCTATGACTATAACTGCTCAACAATTTGTAAAAGAAGGTAGGAATCCAGAAGAAATATCTGAACTTGTTTCGTCAGATATGCGTAGAGAACAATTGCGTCTCAAATGGGAAGAAGAAGAACGAAAATTAGCAGAACGAACTGACATCCATTATGAAGATATACGATTTGACGGTGAGTCAAAAAAATCAATATTCTCTAGATTTAGAATGGTGTTTCCAAGTTTTGAATTCAGTAATGAAAACTATGTGACTTTTGAATGTGACCTCTATAAGGTGACATACAAATTGCAGACACAAATAATTCCCTTCACCGCTTTTTCAAAAATTAAGATAAGCTATCAATCCGAGTACTTAAATTGTATTGAATTTATAGATTTGGTTAAAATAATCTGCCTTGCAAAAAGTAGTTTTAATTCTCAGTAGGAACACATGTAGTTAAGCATATAGAAAACAATTGTGAAATCAAAATTTGGCGGTCAGACTTAGTTTTAAAGTTATAGATGATTGAAATGTATAATACTTTTATATACACTCAGCGTGGTCCCTTGTTTGCTTGGACAATTAAAGTCGAAAACATCTCTTGATTTGTTATGTAAAACCACCTTAGGTCTAGGACTTCAAAACCAAGTCCGACCACCAAAGTCTGACTTCAAAATTGTTTTCAGGAAAATTAACTACATATGTTAAAACAAAAAAAGGGTGTCTAGTAACACAGAAATATAACCACATTTTAGATAAGTATACAGTAGAAACTAGAAATTACTTAATGCGACTTCAAACTAATGAGTTGCACAAAACATAATATCTTAATATTATTAGGAATATGGTAAATATATAAATTATAATAGACTGTTTCACTTGGTACTTAAATAAGTTATATTTTTGTGTCTGCCTTAATTTACAGTTATTCATTTTACAGTCAACTCCAATGGTATCAAACGCTAATAGTAGAAGCTGCGTAGCATGGCAATAACGCTTAAGTAGTTTAGTAATTATTAGTATACACTATAATCCGACAAATACTGAAAAACTTATTTGAAAAAACATTACTACTGAGCTTTCATAGAACCATTTATCAACAATTCTAAATTAACTCCCTATTTAAGATTTATGTGGACAATTCTTAATTTTATGGTTTAGTTTGCGAATTATTTCAAATTTAAACTACAATTCTATGGAAATTAAGATAAATATCTATCTTTGTTAATCATATTTAATAATATGAACAAAAATTCAAATGTGTTTATGATTTTAATTTATTATAAGAAAGTATCTGTAAACATAAGATAAATCCAAATTTTCAAAGAAGTAAAGAGAATAGTCAGTCGAGGAGCAAATATCATATATTCATACATATTTTTAATTTTATATTAGTCTTGTCTCTTAGATTGTACAATTTAATTTAATAGCTCGGTTATGTATATATGTATGATTATATATTCTATGATTTTTATGCATGTTCTAGAATATCTATAATATTTAATCTGTTTTCAAAGTTTTAACAATAATTTTTAGTTAGAAGTTTCAAAATATATAATTTTAAATAACAAACCACAAATCCTCATTGAACATATACAAATAAAAATAAAACACTCACATTTCATAAACATCAGCAATAATAATAAGAAAAAAAGTTATATTTATTATATTAGCATATTTATAACAAAGGTTGACATAAAAAAAACCTTAAAATCCAACCACATTATATTATATACATCCACAAATAAAGGCTTTTTTTTTTTAATTAAGAAACACTATGGTCTTATTATAATATATTTTAACTAACATTTTTAACATTTTGGCATTGTAGTTATTAATTTTAAATTGTGTATTTTATACTTTTGTTTAGTTCAAAATTTAGCAAAAATAAGTTTATATCATATAGGCAGCTATAAATTAAATGAATATTTTGTAAAATGTAGGATCACATACTTATATAAATAATAAATATATCTTATATAAATATTAAATATGTAGGAACAATTTTATAAAAATAATTAGTTAGTTAATATATATTATATCATCTATATTTATAAGAATGTATTATTTACACAAAATAGTGATATACCTATAACCTTACTAAAAAAGTATAGATTTTATTAATTGTAAAATTTAAATTTGTTCATAACAATAATGAAAGAGTAAAAATATTCAAAACCTATCTGTTGAATATAAGTTAGGTAGTTAGTCATTTTTATTGTTTCATTCAACATTTAAAAATTACAAGGAACGTCAACCAATTATGTTTAAAAATGTATTATATAAAAATATAATACATTCATATTGAATAGATTTATTAAAAAATATCACTATTATCTTTGATGTTGTACGTGACTATTTTAAAAAGGCTATTAATATTATACAGCTTTATAGATTATGAATATTAAACTTAAAATATAAGTACGGCTAAATACTAATTTATTAGCTGATGCCTTTGTAAATGAATTATTTTTTGTAGATGTATTTAATACTACAGTAGAGTTAATAATTTTGTTGGTATATTTATGTTTATCTAACTGCGTCAAATCATCAAATAGTCCACTTCCATCTTCTGCTGATTGATCTAAATCTTCATCATCTGATGAAATTGGAACTGGAGTTAAAATTGTTGCGTTATTACATAAAGTATTGGCACAAAAACAATACTTCACATTATTTGCTATTTTGCAATCAGTAATGGGATACTCATTGCAAGATTTCAGTATACTTTTACCTTTAAAATAACAAAAAAATGAAAATGAATAAATAATAATTAATAATTAATAACACTAAATTAATTGTATTACCATAAGTTTTAGTTAGACATCCTTTGTATCCTTCAGGACATTTTAATGTAAAATTTACTGCAGCGTTTGAGCCACAAGTTGGTATGGTTTCAATGTCGTAATTTGAAAAAGTTATAGAGATTTCAGAAGCTTCTGTGTTATCAGAAATTGGATTTGGTGAACACACATAACATGTTATATCTTTTTTGATAGATGATGAATAAGTTAGACCTATAACTAAATTATTATAAATTATTAACACATAAATAAATACATTTGAATTAGGATAAAGTAATGCAATAATTATTACTCATTGCAATAAAAAAAAAGGTGGTCAAGTGGATGTTGCTCTGCTGTACAGTAGGTTACAAGTAGATCACTGTATAATGAATGGTATTAAATTTGAATTCAATGATATTATATCATTGTATACGAAAAAACGATTCTGAGCGGAGACGGTATGTCAGTCTAGGATATTTTAAATTATATTGATATTGTTATTTTATGGTAGCTGCTAAGTTGAATTAATATTATTCATATTATGTAATTATTAACCTAAAACTATCAGTAATGCTAGAAAAATATTATAATATACTTTTACTCGTTAAAATTGATTTTAATATGTAATTTCGTCCAAATTTGAACTTAAAATGTCTGTAAAAAATAACTGTGTTTATATCGTTTTTAGATTTTTTGTTTACAGTATGTACTATTTATTAGTTAGTTAGTTAGTTATAAAAACTAACCATTTTATAATTGTCTAATTACAATGATTGATAATTTTCGAGATTTCGATGAATTTTGTTAAAGTTCGAACTTTAAATGCTTATAAAAAAAATGTGTGCCTATGTATTTTTAATATTTTTCAATTGCTATTGTAATAATATATCAGGAGCCTTGTATTAAATTTTCATTATTTTTGGCCCACCAAATAAAAATCTATTAGTATTTATATAAAAAAAAAACTAAAAAAATTGAAAATTTAAATGATAAAAAATCTCAAAAACAGTCAAAACATATTCAAAATTAGATAGTGTATAGAAAATGCTTATACAAACATTCAGTGAAATTTTTATGCATCTATACAGTTATTAGTTTTTGAATTGCAACAAAATAAGAAAATCGTTACATGGCAAATCGAATGAATATAGAAAAATATAGAATATAGAAAAAAAAACTAAAAAAATTGGAAACTGAAAATGTCCGTTAACAGCTCAAAATAAGTCAGAATATTTTGAAAATGCTTATATAAACATTCGGTCAAAATTTCATGCCTCTACAGTCATTTCTTTTAGAGTTATACTAAACACCAAAATCGATTTTGTCGAAAATTGGTTTTCCGTAAGAATTCCCGTTTTTTTCTTAATTTTTCATTTGTTTTTCACGGCGCTTTTGAAAAATACTGAGAAATTTTTTGACGCCCCAAAGTACTAACTAGATCCACTTTCCTATCAGAAAAGGTACTATTGAAGAAAATCGAAGCATTTTTACTGTCCTAAAAGGTGATGACAGACACAAAAATAAAAAAACACACATCATTATAAAATCAATACATTCATCGCTCCACTCAGAATCTAAAAAATTCAAAAGTTAAATCTGAACAAATTAATACCTCTACTTTACTGTTTTTTTTTCTTTAAGATTCTGTATTTGTAAAAACTTTATGATAGGAACCTTTTAAAACATTGGATAAAAAAAAATTAAAATTTGATGTTTTTCGGAAGTAGGTGTATAACTAGAATTTTAAAAAGTCGTATTTTGATTTATTCATGAAAACTAAAAAAATTATGTATTAGAGATTTTGAAGCTTTTACCAATTGTTTTGTCGATTTCATGCCAGAAATATAATGCTGAAAAATAAACGTTTACTACTTTTACTTTTTCTTTGGTCAAATTTAAAAGTATAAAAAAATTCAATTTCACTGTGTAGATTTTACTACCCTGTCATGTATAATAAATTTGGACGCGCAGAGACGCATGGCAGCGGAGTGCACGGATCGTTAGACTACATGATTTACTTGCATAGAATTCGTATAAATTGTTTTTTATTACAAAAGATATTGTTGACAACAGGCAAGTGAATGAAAAACACATTTATTATTTTTTGCTAGATTTGTGAACACGATATATAGTCACGAAAAGGCTGACTCATTGAACTCGTATTTTAAGTTTTGACGGACCGAGGGAGTCGTGTTATGGTCAATTGGTTTAATGACTTGGCATTTAGGTAGCCAACTATAATTATAAAAATTAGAACTGTATACTCGTAATACTACAGTCTGTAATATAAATATTCATTTAAAAGTTTAAACAAAGTGTAAAGGGATATCATGAAAATATCTAGCTTTTCTTTAATAAGTTACCTATATCTTTTATTCTGAATTGAAAAATAAATCTGTATTACGTACTTATTAGTTTTAAGCATAGAAATTTAAATATCATTAACTTTTTATCCTTATTATCGCTCTTTAAAGGAACTCAAATCCTAATATTACACATTCGCAAATGCGAAATTAAAAACCAACGAAATGCTATCATTTATATCATAATATTATAATAAATATCGTATTAACTATTAAAAATATCCCTTTGTTTATTTGCATTAATGTATAATTTTAATTTGGATTTTATTTAACTCGTCAACATTGTAATTATTCTAGTATAACAAGTTAAAACAAATTGGAATTACTAGATTTACGATGTTCTTATATCCCACGCAAATTAATTCGCTTTTATAAATACCGGACAAGACAGTCAATAAATAAAATTCCGTAAACATGAACGATGAAGTTAAATAAATACATATACCTACCATCGTCTATCAAAAACTGAGTTCCACGGGTGATTCGTAAGCGTTAAAAAAAACATTTTATAGTTCAAAATGTTTATTTGAAATTCAATGTGTTGCTCATTCACACGTTATAATAACATTAATAATATAACCCCTTATTATTTTTCTCCCACGAAAATTTTAAATAATCATTGTTATACTTATACTTGTATAAAATGCTAAACTATCAACAGTTTAACTTGTCATTTATATTGCATTTATAACACTGTTTAAACTTCAAACACTTATACTTATTCAATTATTATATGCATACTTTATAAATTTTAATTCGTAAAATTAATTTTTAAAACAGTCCAATCTATATATTTTGTTTTATTTTTAGTAACAGTATATGGATATATATAATATATAATATAGTAAATACTTATCTCCTAATTAAGATAATAATAATTAGTGCTTAATATGAAATCCTTTTTTTAAGTTTGGACAATTACTTATATTTATATTATCCTATAATATATTATAATACGATTTATTGATACAAACGTATTTATTATTTAATAACATTTGATACAATGAAACATAATAAAATAATATTTGAGCAATGAAAATAATCATGCTTATTCTCTGAATGTATTATTTGATAAATCATATCGTATAAGATATATTATTATTTTCTGAAAATTGTATTGTTATGTATAGAATAAAACCAAAAACTTCGTATTTAACTTTTAAAACTTTTCTTAAACGTTTGTTTCTTATAGACGAAACTTTTGACATTTTATTTTTGTGACGTAATATTATATCAGATGACAATCTTGCAGGCTTCGGTCTCCTGCTATATGTTTTATAAGTCCATGGTCAATGTATATGATTTCTATATATATACCTACATTTATATTCGTATGTGCAGTATAATAAAAACTACATTGCTTTCGATAACTTCGCAACAAAAGAGAAATGGCAGTACAAACACTGTCAATAAAATTTTTTTATAAAAAACGTTCCTGTCACGATTTAGTGTGATTTTTTTCTGTATCATTTTATGACATGTATTGTATTACCTGCAAACATTTTGAATAATATATGGTTTTTTCCACACACTTGTCAAACTGTGTGGAACGAAATTAAATTTAAAACGTTCTATCCCTTTTTTCTATTCTTACAATGAATTATCTACTATTCTGTTAGACAACCATATTGAATCAAAAAATTATTTTTGTTCAAACTTTTCTAACTTAACTATTGAGTAATTTAAAATCCAAAAAAAGCGTTCCATTATATGACAAATATCGCTATTGCAATCTTAAAAATATTGTTATATGTATCTTATATTATAAAACTGTCTAATAAAGAATGTTATCATATAGGACTTGTAGGTAAATAATATCGATCATATTAAGTATATTGTCTGTAATATTTTATAAAAAAAGCTAATTTTAATAACCATTAGATATCTACTCATCTGCATCTGTAATACCTACAACTCTATACTCATCGCACCATTTTATCTGCTTGTACTGCCATATTTTAAGTTGTTATAAAATATATATTTGAAATTTGAATGTTAAATGTATAATATCAAATATGGGAGTTTACCGATTATCTTTTCATATACCAATTTATTGCGCTTTAAAAATTTTAATTGGATTATAGTTTATAGTAATTAGATTATGCTACTATACTATATACATGTTTACTTATTATTGTTGCTGTAAAAATGTGCATAAAAAAAATCACGAACAATTTTACTACTGAGTAATTTATTTTAACCTGACGAAGACTTTCGTGACCATATCAATTACCTATACTCACATATTATGTTTAGTATACACTATACATACATTTACAGATTATATATTTCTTATAAATGCTAAAAAAAAAATAATTATATAAGTTTTTCATTAAATTATCCTAACCTAATTTGAATCCCTATAACTTCTCCACTAAATGTGAACTATGTTATAAAACAATTTTTTCAACAGCATATTTAAAGAATAGCAACTAACTATTAATTAAAATTTAAATTCGTATTTTTTTTTTATTATATTATTGTACCTACTGTTTATAAAAATATGGGAATTCAGTTAAAACAATGTGATTTGTATTATATTATAGTTATGTAATGAAATTAATATGACCTTTAACATATTCATAAATTAATTAGTCTTTTTGTATTTAGAGTTTAAACGTGCATACAACTGAATTTATGTTTTAATTATTGATTATTTCTTATCTTATCTATCAAACAAAATATAACAACTTAACAGTTGTAGGTTCAGTGGTTAGTATTTATAATTTTAATCAATAATTTCGTTTATTTTGATTTTTTACAACGGTGCTTGCACTCATATACTTGACTTATACAAATTATTACTAATACTCATACTGATACTAAATTATGCTTTATTTTTTTACTTTATAGTTTATACTTTATGTCTATACATACTGTGAATCATATTTATTGTATTTATTAAATTAAAATTTTTTTAATTTATTTTTATTAAATATTGTTATATGGAAAATACTGAAAAATGAATACACATAATTTCATCGTCGTTTATCAGAGATTTTTCTCGACTACGATTGGTTTTATGTACTAATGATTGAAAACTACTGCATTATTTACATATTAAAACGAGCCTCGAAGCCATTCACCCCGAAAATTAACTTATTATGTACTTCCCTAATTACATGATAATATTCGAAATTCACTTAATACATTTAGTTAGTTCAACAATTTTAGAGCCTATATGAATATATTTTATCATAATTTTTAGTTCAATGAAAATTTAAAATAAAATATTTATGTTTGGTTGTTCTTAATTTTGATGATTTTTATTCGTTAGATTTGGCTATCAGCCTATCTCGTTTCATTTCATTATTTATGCCAGAAGTTTGATCGGCAGTGATAAATAGGTAAATATACGTTCGCAGGATTATGTAAACAATTTATATATAGTATATATTATATTTAGTAGGTAGGTATTTTAGTTTCCATTTATTAATAAATGCAATGATTTATACACCATTGGGTTCTTTAAAACGTATAGTCAAATTTGACTGTCCAAAATACAGAGCCAATAATAAATATATAAGACTATTTATGTATAATATTAATATATTACTATTAAAATTACTCATTAGTATTAAAATATAGTATTATATTTTAGTGTAACTTACTGATTAAGAAAATCCAAACCGTCGTTATTTTCGTCCATCCCAGAAAACTGACAGACATTTTGTTTTCAAATGTTATTGAAACAATGAAAACTTTATCACATATTCAGTGGGTATAGAAAAAGAAATTTATAAAAATTATTGGAGTTGTCAATTTTGACCGCAAAACTAAAATTGAATTAAAAATAACTATCCGTGCGGTGTGGTCCTAAATATAATTGAATTTCGTCTCGTGTTCTAATGTAATCTACGAGCGATTGGACTGCATAAAAACGATACATTAGTATATTGACCTATATATATCGTTTGTTTACCGAAAACAATGCAACGATATCGAACATAGTCACGCGGTTCTCGCTGTTTAGGACACAATGCTAGAGAACGTCGTCTCCGGCCGGCTCGCGCTCCCTCTCGTCGTTTCCTATATAATAATATTATTATTATACGTCTACAACTACTGACCGTAGAGGCACACCATCTCGCGGGGTCGGCGCATATTAACGCAAACGATCAATTAAAAAAAAAAAAGCCGGAAAAATGTAAACTTTACCGGAGTCTAGGACCGCATTTATCCCTCGTATCTCTTGTGTGCTGCATGTAATATATATATATATTATATATATATGTATAAATAGCTAAATGGCAAATGGTTCGCAATAAATTATTTTGTTCTTCCTACACAAGGGGAAGGAAATAAGTAATGAGATAATTTTTAAAAGCTTTGAAGACATGCGTGAAATACTGCACTATGCGACCATAATAATATATTATTGTTTGTATTATAGTCCGTTTAATGCACATGATTAATTACTTACAGCTGTATAGGTACTACAGTTAAATTTATCGATCGAGTAATATTGTATTCAATTTGTTTATAATATTATTATTTTAATTGCCTGGCAATAATTATTGATACTAAACGGCTACCATCGTATTTGTCTTCAGCCACCGATGGTAAGATGCAAGTTCTAAATAAAATTTAAAAACCATATAGGTTTATACATAAATTAAAATAGGTATAACTAGGTAATATAATATTGTGAGGACCAGTCATATTCATAGCCATTTGGGTGCGTAATAACTTAGTAGCTGACACTAAAATAGTTTTTTATAAGAATAATTATATTTTTATTACTTTTTAGGTATTGTTTATTTATTATTGTAGAGTTGGTTAGTCTATTATAGATTCTGAACGACAATGGTGTATGGGAATTGATATTTGGTCATTTGATTAATTTGAAATACTTGTTTGTAAACTGTTAGATAACGGAGAAATCTCCAACTTTAGGTTAATTACAAATTCGTAGATAGTTATGGATCGTTGAATGGTGTAAAATAATAATTTTAAATTTCTTCCATTATTCCGTTTTATCATCATAACTTATAAGTAAATATAAAAACTAAAACAAATAGTATTGCTATAACCTATAATTATTTCCAAGTCAAAAATACCGTACATGATATTGCAGTAGATATCAGATGTAGACATGTAGTACATTTAGGGTGCTTAACTAAATGCAGGATAGTGGTGAGTTGTGTTTGAACTTTAAAAACGATGATAAATCGACGGTGGTTTGCAAAAAGTATAAAATCAGTTATCACAATGTCTAAATGTCTTTAATATTTTTTATGGGCAATATGTATTATATTGTTGTTATAGATTTTGGGTAAAACACTAAAACCTATACCTATTAAAAGAAATTATAAGCAGAGAAAATCTTAAAGTATACCTAGGTACATAATATAGACTGGATATCCAATTGAAAAAAAACTTATAATATGAAATATGAGTTCACGTAATTATATTACGTTAAATAGTTTTATAAATTGTAATAAGCACACAACACTATATACTTTTACGGACGTTAACACTGTACTTCCTGTGGAATATTAGTAGATAAATACATTTGCTATGCATGAACGTTTTTAAGCTATAACTCCCTGTCCGAAAAAGTGAAAAAATAACATATTTTTGAGTCCAATACATAATTTTTTTGTTTTGTTCAAAATGTATTCAACAATCATGAGGTAGTAAAATTGTAAAGCACGTTAGAATATAATATTACCTAGGCACTTATTGTTTGTGCATGAATGGTCGTAAAAGTAGATAACAGTGAGCCAGTGAGGGAAGAGATGTTATCAATGTTCTGTTTTGCCTCATACAGAGTGTTTAACAAAATACGTAGCATATCTATCTATAAATATTATTAAAAGAAGTATCAATGCAAAATTGACATAACTTCATGCTATACACCCTAACCTTTATTTATATATTTAGGTAAATACATTTATCAGTTATTACGATGTAATATTGTATAGCAGTGTAGCAATGCAGACTTAGCCAGGATTTTGTTTGGGGTACAGGGGAGGAGCTATAGTGGAGGCTTAACTATAAGATCCCTCATAAGTTTGCTATATGCTGAAGCCGTTGGTAATTAGTATATAATGTTTTAGACTCCTGCATCAACTTTTATACAAATTACAATTTACAATTTTAGTCTACGTTTTAGTTTAAACGTTCACGAAACACTGAAAGAATTTGTTTTAATATTTCTGAAATTTTAGGAAGGGCTGCATTCCCCTTAACTTCTGCCGTCTGGTTACGCCACTGCTGTGTAGGGTACATATATTATTACATAAATTGATTAAAATGTTTTAACATACTTGAATAATTATTAATTACTTATTAATTATTAATTTTTGTTAGTCATAGAATATTGTTGTAATTTACCCTTTTCCATTGCATATTACGTCTATCGCACGTCATTGTTCAATCGATGAATGAGACATTGAGACGTATGTATTGTGTATGTTATAATAATATAATCTCGTTTATTTAAGTATTGATTATTATAAATCTATACTGTGCATTTTATATTGAACTTGTCACCGCGTTAACTGACGATACGTCATAACAGCAAGACGACAACTCATATTTATTTTTAATAATATTATGGTTATATCTACTGGTAACAGCGTTCTAGTCTTACGATTAAGTTATAGTTTGTAGTTATGGTTGTTACATATGAATATAATTTATGTTTACCAATAATGCTCACAATCAATTTTTCCTTTATTTTCTCAATTTATCCATAATTTAATTAAATTCCTATTTTGGGGATTTTTAACTACAAACATCATATTTTAAAATACTTAGATTTTTGTTATACTATTTATTTAAGATTTTAGATTACTGCGTCCTGTGGTGATACAAATCGTAAATTGTTAAGTAGATAGCGTTTATGGAAATATTCAAATATCTATGCTTATAAATTGAAATTCGAACTAAAAATTCCCGAGTTATTAAACCTTGTATAGGTATAGGCACTAAAGATAATAATTAATAGCCCATGTTAATAAATTGCTATAAAAGGTATAGTGCTTAATATTATTATTTTGACATTTTATAATTTGTAAACACCGTATGAGCAAATATATACCATAGAGTAAACTACTTTACTTCTATAATATATATTTTATATTTTATGGGAACCATTATAAAGGACAATATTATACATTATAATTCAATAACTCAGAAACGACTAGTTTAAATCTTGATTCAAATAATGCGTCAATATTTTCCAGAAAATCATGTGGTTAAGTTTGCAAGTATCTATACTTATAAATCTCCAAAATCAGAATCTGAATAAATACATTATTAAAGGATAAAAGAGGGTTGAACATTCTTGTTGAATCATCCTGTATTATGTTATTATACGCACGCGTACAGTCCAGTGGTATTTGCTATCTGTGGTCGTCGGACCATTCCACTTCAAATATACCATTTTCGTTTTTACGGCGAGCACAGCGATATACGTTTATAATATATATATACCCTATTCGGCTAAGATTTAAATCTATTTGGATGCATTAACCGAGAATTCGTGACTCGTGATGACGTTATTCGGTGTGTCGTGTTAAACGGTTTCCACTGTAATTTGAACTCATAAATTCTGATAAAAAAAAGAAAAAAATCTAACGATGGACTGTTAAAGCCAAAAGCAGTATAATGTTTATGTAGATAGATTATATTGTCATGGGCGTGCGTAATTATTAGAACAAATTTATCTGTTTATATATTTTATATTATTATTATTATGGTTATTGAGCTGAAAGCCTGAAAAGTAGACACCAGCACACCACCCTTAAACACGTATTTGCGCGTGCGTCGCATGAACACATTAAGCAGTGGTGTGTTTACGACGTATACTCACATAATTTACTTCTCTATTGTATATTTGTTATATAGTATACTCAAAACTCACTTCTAAATAGGTACTCATACTAAATTCTCGATGAGACGACGTGGGTTTACGGCTTATTAACATTTTCAGCAACGCAAACAAAATACAGGGTTATTCAAAATGATTCATACAGTTCAGATTAGGGTAGTATGTAAATCGGATGAATCATTTTGAATAACCCTGTGTTAGTGTGTTATTATAATAGTTTGAAATTTTCAATTCTCAGATGGTGCTTACACGGCTGTATACTTATAATAGATATCAGGTGATTATCAAAATAATATTTTGAAATGAAATACTAAACCACTATCAATCTATCAATAATAGATACTATAGCCATATTTTGTGTATATGTATCATATTATGCTAATGCTTGGCTCTTACAAACAATAATGTGTGAACATTTTAAAGTGATTTGTTTAACATCAGATAATTCGAATTGGTCTATTGTAAAAGCATTGTGTAACTTGAAATTTTAATGAGTTTTTGGAAAATACTTAAAAAATTATCTAGTTAGCATAATAACTATAATAGGGGTTTAGAGAACATACTTTTTTACTTAATCATAAGGTTTTTACCATTGTCAGTTGTCACCTACATACGTGAAACATATGTAGGTTATGTTTTTAGCAATACATCACTGACAATATATGTCCTAATATAATATTACTTATGTGAGCGGTGCGCACGTGTAGTGGATTTACTATTTTACGGTACTATTTAGTAAAATAAATTTTAAACAATTTAAACTCCCTTTACTTAATTATTATATAATAATATCGATTGGGCAATAAATTCATTTTCACTGGTTAAACACCATTTCAGAGTATAAATTCGATTAAAAAACTGTTTCGAGCATTCGCCGTTCCATATTATATAGCTTATTGTTATATATAATAAAGCTATTATAATAATTAAACGATTTTCATATTTTATAGCGTTAGAATAACTTGCTACGTATATTATATTTCCTACTATAAACTATTAACTAGGCATAACTATGATATTAAGTTAATTTGATAATAAACTATCTTTTATAGTATTGGTTGATGATTATGAATTTTGGTAATTTATTTTTATATAGATATAAAAATTAATTTTTTTTAATACGGTTATACAAGTTGGATTAGTTGATCGGGGGCTGGATTCATAAGTATTTGTATATATTTTTTAATGTCAACAAATGTAGCAGTTAAAAATTGGTTTTGTGACACAAAAATGTAAAATGTTTAACCGTTTAAAAATAATTATATATCGTTTATATTATATAGAGGTCCGGGAGCACGGTGTTGGTTATTATTCATTTTCAACGGACGAAAAAGAACGTCATCGTCAACAAGCCGAGCTCAAAAAGCTTCGAGAACAGACTAAAACCACGCAAATGTCCGTACAAAAGCTCAAGGAAAAGCGTGCCGCACAGATGGCTATCCGACTGAAAGCCATCAAGCGACGAAAAAAAGAAAAACTCGGGCTTCCCTTGGACTCCAGCTCGGGTAAATTTGTGCTCGTCACGTTATTGTAACTGAATAATATAATGACGTTCATATTTTCGTTTTTAATTTTTAGACGATGAAGCGCCGCCACCGAAGGCTCCGTCCCCGGAAGTAGTCGAAGAAGATATGGACGCGGAACGAGCGTTTGAAAAGTTGAGGAAAGCTGCCCACGTCAGACCTTGGGACCACGGAAAGGACGGACTACAAAAACCTCGTATGCTTGTTTTTTTTTTTTTTAAATATATTTATTATCATTGTCATATGCGATTTTTATTATTATGATATAATATTTTAATCACGGGTGTGACATATTATGTTTTTATTTTGTATTTTATGATCATTATTGTTTTAGTGTTGACCCAAGAAGAATGGAACGAAAAGCAACGGGACGAAAGGAAGCCAGATTTTGCGTGGGATTATGACGACGGCGCGAAAGTACACAAAAGTGCATCGTCCAATAACTATCGACCCGTCGACGAGGACGATGAGGACGAGGACGACGATGACGATGACATGGTAGGACCATCGTTGGATATGTTCGTAGCACCGAGTAATCCAAACAAACAGAGTACAATAACGTCGAAAAGTTTCAAAAAGTTTATTCATAACGAGTTGGATGATGAACCTGCGACCACTAACAACAAACCGTACCATGACGACGATAGCGATTTGAATAGCATTCCGTTACCTACTGAACCGAGGAAAGGAGCAGAAATCGCACCTCCCCCCACGTACGAATATTATGGACCAAGTGGACGAGGACCCAAAGCAAAAGACAACTTTATTAGTGTAAATGAAATGCAGGATTCTATTTCCAAAGGATTTATTAACGCAAAAAGCATGAATAAACCTCGACCAGTCAGAGGTATTGTAGATGATGATGATGACTGATGGTAAATAAATAGCTTCCAAGGTGTTACTCAATGAAAAAACATAACCCAAGTTATTACAATTTGTTATTTATATTTAATTATTTTTTGTCATGATAATTTTAATAAAATATTGTAAAAACCATACACTTGTAATATCTTCAATTGCATCACAAAGTATTATTGAAAACAATAAATGAAATTGTAGGTATGTAATGTTGTTTAGACTTCTATTACTATGAATGTAAAATAAAATGTCAATAATTAATCACAATTTTGTGTAATTCAATAAGTTTACACACTATTTTAAAAATAAATAACAATTATATATTATAAGCATTTCAAAACAATATTTAGTTTATTAAAAATGGAATAAAAAATAAAATAAAACATCTAAAATAGGAAATATTTAATATATAACATATAAATTAAATCTCACTCAATAATCAAGCAAAAAAAAAAATCTTTTATTTGCCTTGGGATAGACTTTTAATAGCCTTCTCTGCTTCGCTATCAGAAAATTTTAAAACTGCTGCTATTGCATTTACCATATGTTTTCGAATTTTATCATCAGCTGTAAGGAAATAACTCAATGTCACATTTTTCAAATATTCTAAATTAGCACCTTCTCTAGATTTGCACGATTCAAGTCTGAAAAAAAGATTAATAAAATTACGACAACTAACAAATTATAAATAAATAAATGCAATACCTAATTAACTGTTGGTTTAGTTTATCGACATCTGCTTTATACTGCTGCTGCATATCAGCTGTACTTTTCTGTAAGTCTCTGTATTTGGATTCTATTTTAGACTTGGACTTTCTGAACTTGGATATCTCCATATCTTTCAGAGCTAATTCGTGTGCATAATGAAGCAGATGAGATCCCTTTTTGTTAGATTCTTCATCCAAATATTCCTGGAACTATATACATATAAAAAAAATCACATGGTTACAAACAAAAATACGCAATCAATTACTTACCTCTTTTCTAGAGCCAGTTGAGGAATGGGATGTTTTTCTATTATATTTTGTAGAATGTAGAGCTTCACGTAGAGTATTTAGTTCCAGTTCTTTTTCTAACACAAGTTCTTGTGCTTTATCACGTTGCCTTAATAATTGCTGTTCTAGAATTGATGTCCGTTTACGCCATTCCAAATCATTTGTCATATATTTTTCCTTCCAACTATTATTTTCCTATAGGTAATTAATAATAATAAATAAATTAAACATTTTGTTAAATTTAACAACAATAAAAATTGACTTACTTCATTATCTTCTTCTAATTTTTCTTTATACTTGCGTTCCAGCTGATCTTGTTCAAATTGTAGTGTATATACATGTTGTTTTAAACTTTTTACTTGATTCATTAAAACTGAATTGTCTTGCTTGGAAGACAAATTATTTTCATCTTGTTGATTTGAATTTTCAATGTGTTTCATTTTATAATTGTAAATATCAAGATCAAAATCTTTTAATATTATATCTGCAAAACAAATTAATAATAGTGAAAAAAAAGTTTTAAATTTTGATTAAAATCAATTAATTTACTGTAACTTAAAACATTTACCTTCAATATTTAAAGGAACTTCTGATGTCTTGGCTAAATTTAATAAAAGAGTTTTGAAGTGTTTGAATTTTTCAACTATTTCAGATACAGTGTACTCTTCATCATTTTCATTTTCCATCTCTAATTTTTGTATTTGTTCCTATTGTAAAAATAATTAAAATATAGTTAGTATACACTGTACAGTATAATCCATTTAACAAGTCAACGCTTTTATTGGTATAGCTTGGAATTCATGGTTAATAAGTAATTAATAATTAACAGGTGCACAATTTAAATAATAACTCATACCTCTAATGATTATGTTTACTATTTGTAATGGATAATATAATATGACTACATATTCTTAACATTTGCTAATCAATAAAACACAATTAATAAATTAAATAGTTTGCAAAAATGTAGTTTACAAATATTATTTATTTTTAGGCACTAATATGATACTCTGTTCAACTAAATAATATGATGGTTAAATTCATCTTCTATGTACTTGAAAGAAATTAGTGTAGTGTGTTAGGTTTTTGAATACATGTACAATTATCAAGTTTATTGTTTATTACATGAGATTGATAGCCAATGATAGGTGGTGTCTTTTTCCACATTGTTTAGTTACCAAACAAATCCATTATCTAGACATTAATTTAGTAATAATATGGTATATTAAAACATTTTATTTGATGTTGCACACATTTTAAGCATAAATATAAATATATTAATTGTTGCTCAAACTATAGTAATTATAATATTAAATAACCTGATTTTAAAATCAAAGTTTTTAAGAAAAAACATTTGATTAATAATATTATTTTATTGGTAGGCTGAAAAAAAGTTCCAGAAAAAAATTTAAATATAAATTTGAACACATGTATACATAAAATATAATGTAATAAGTTATAATTTATAATTATAAACTGTTTTATTTAATTGAGTCATTAAGTAGTTAATTATATATTTTAGTACTACAGTGCCAGTGAAGTAGTAACGGTGGTGGAGCGAGGTACATATCCCTCCCATGACTTTTTTTTAACTGGCTAACTATACTTATTTACTTATTTAATTATATAAATATTATTAGTTTTAGATATCTACTAATGTACTAATATAGTATATTTTATAGAAACAACAAATAAAAAGACACACCCCTATGGTAGCTGAACTTAGATAATATTAAGTACTTTGTAATAAACAATAATCACTATTGCAATATTGCACAAATATATTGAAATAATACAGTTTGGCTCGATTTTTGCAAATTTTTTTCTATAGGTATATTTCAACGAGTTAAGCACAATGGTGCATTACAATTTGTTGGTCAGACTTAGTTCCAAGATTATAAGTTTATAAAATTTCGGTGTTTGGGATTTTGCGTATATTATACATACACAAAATATACATAGAAAATGCAGTTAGCTCCAAAGTGATTTTTAGAATTTTTTTTTGGGATTCAATATATTTAAACAAATTAAGTGCAATGATGCAATCAGAATTTGTATGTGTCCATATTTATATTTAAATTTGTTTCGGTGGATCTTTTTTTTAGGTATGTAATATATTAAAACATGTGTATTGATTCATAGTAGTCAATAGTTATGTACCAACTTGTATTAAGATCTGAATCAAATACATAATAATACACTCAAATTATTTGTTACCAACTACTTAGTCTCTTCGCCTTACCTATACATAATATTGATAACATCCTTTTATATATTCAAAATCTTGGTTTACTAACTGGACATTTACATGCACAATGGGTAGATAAATAAAACTATAATAAAACCTTTAATGATTGTATTGTCAGTTCATCTTGATGTCTAATCTTATCATAAACACCAATTGAGTTTGAAAGTTCTGTCAAACGTGTTTCTAGATTTGAGACTCTCACTTCATGTGCAATTGCAAGCTCTCTAGCTCTGTTTTCTGCGTCTGTTGCTCTCTGTTGTTCCTATAAAAGAAAAAAAAATATACTACTATAATATACAAATATATTAATTAAATATTTTTAAAATTATATTTGTTACTTGAGAAATGGCAATTGAATGGTTCTGTCTCACTGCTTTAACTTCATGCCGTAACTGAGATAACATACCAGATGTTTCATCTTCCCTATACTTTAATTTTTGTTTAATTTCTTTTAACTCCTCCTCCATATCTTGAGCTGCTTTTTTTAAGTTTTCATTCTCTCTGTGTACATGTACAACTTCTTTTTGTAAGCTATCTGCTAACGATTCAGATTGTTCTTTTTGCCTACGTTCTTCAGCCATTAATTTTTGTAATTCTCTCATCATAACTCCATGGTCATTAAATTCTTTTTCTCGTTGTAATCGCTCCTTGTTAAACTTTGCTTTGATATTTTCCATCTCTAATCTTTGAAGTTTTTTTAGTGTATCCATTTTATTATTCAATTCCTTAACCAATTTTTCAAGCTATAAAAAAATTGTATAGCCATTACTTTGGTAATTTATCATATACTAATTATCAAACATACCTCATATATTTTATTCTGAAGGCGTTGTTTTTCATCAGCTGCAATTTCTTCAGTTTCATTTTTTTCTCGTTGTAAACTAGCTATAGTATTAACTAAATTAATAAATCGTGACTGTTGAGAATCATTAGACACCTGTTAAACACAATTGTTAAATGATTGAACATATTTTATGATTTGTATAACCAATGTACATAATTGTAAGAATTAATAATTGTTGTACCTCAGAAGTATCAGTTTCCGATGCATCTTCTTTGTCATAGTTTGAGGAGGCCTTCAATGTGTCTTCTAAAGCTTTTTTTTCTAATGTCAATTTCTTATACGCAACTACCAAATCTAAAAAAAAGTACACAAATTAATTAAAATCTTTGTACCTCATAAAATGTAAAAACTGTTTGAAAATTGTTACTGTGCAAATTTTTTTTGTATTTTTCTAATTCAGACTGTTCATTTATTGACGATTGACTATTATTTTCCTTCTGCTCCATTTTAGCATAATCTAACAATACGGTGTTAAGTAAAATGTATTAACAGTTTATTTTAATAGATATATATATAATTAAAGAACAGACACACACGAACACGATTTGTTATTAATGAGTAAAAAAAAACCTTAATACAATATAATATTATTTGTTAGGTAGGTAACGAAATATGTGTGAATCAACGTTAGCGCCTTCAATTCTAGTAGAAAGTTTCTAAGTGTCTTGAATACCGACAAGATTCAATAACATCAAGCATTTGAGCGGTTCAGCCATAACCCATAGATGAAATTTGGAAATTTCTCTATTTTGGTTTTAATTAATATTTAATGTTTTTGCTATTGTCATCAGCTATTCCGTAGACTGTATTATCACAGAACATATTATTATGATAAGAGGAATACCAACATTATGTACATTAAGTTGCCTATGCGCGACATTTGAAGATCAATTTCTATAGTGTATTTATTATTATTTTCACCCCTACAGATTAACTTTTTCCATATCCAAGATCATTTACCAACAAAGCAACAACCGTGGAGGATGGCGATATCTAACTATCCGGTTCAGAGTGACATCTTTCTTATGATTCTTACTGTAGAATGAGAACGACAATAATGAAATTAATAGATATAAAGTAATATTGGCACAACAAAAAAACGTAGGTACAATATATATATATATAAATATATTAAGATATAAAATAGATAGTGTACCTATATAGTATATTATCTGTTTATGCCTTTATGGCCTTATTTTATAGTTTTATACTATCTGACTGAATAATTAAGTACGATTTATGGTTACTTCATCGAGTTGGATAGTAATTTTTAAATTAAAACCAATTGCGTATTTGTGAAAATCAAATGAATATGAACTGTACCGATTTGACAATATCACAGTTTACGGGTATTTGTAAAGGTTGTAAAGGTCAATAACTCATGAACTATGGTCAGAATGATAATATAAGTACAAGAATGTATTGGTCATAAGGGAGTACCTATATTATATTACATTTACTTGTATAATATGCATAGACCTTATACTATTAGTATAAGGTCTATGATAATATGGTACCGCAGATTATACCGGGTGCGGCAGTCAAACCCGACGATTTTAACAAGAATTGGTGGGCAGGGTTAAAGTGGTAGAGTTTTCGGGAATGTTCTTATCGCTTTTAAATACTCGGAATTTAGTGATCATGGAGCATTGGTCGAGTGAACAGCGTGCATTTCCAGGGCGTATTATTAGTCGGAACGGCGACATCCAGTGGCCTGCTCGTTCACCGGACTTGACGCCTCCTGATTTTTTTCTTTGGGGTTATTTAAAAACCGAGGTGTTCGAAAATAATCCACCAAGGACTATTGTTGACTTGAAGGAGCGAATTCGCCTTGAAATCAATAACATAACCTTGGAAACACTTCACAACGTCATGGGAAGCTTCTCTGTCAGTCTCTCACAATGTGTGACCTAACCTAACCAAGGAAGGCATTTGCCTGACACAATCTTTAAAAAATGAAGTTTTTAAATATATAACATAAAATTCCACTTGTGTACTTTTTATTTGTTTGGTGAAAAATTAATAAAAAATTGTTTTTCTATTTTTTTTTTTATTTTTTCAAATCGTCGGATTTGACTGCCGCGCCCTGTATAATCTGTGAGGTACTCTTCTATTACACACTATTTAGACTTGACTTACAACTCATAACAATATTTATAAAAAAATACATGTAGGTAGGTTGCAGCTGTACGTGAAAAAAATTAAATTTCGTTTATTCAAAAGATTTTTTTTCTATGGTATGAATATGAATACATTATAATCCTTGAGTCTGATCGCCCAATGCTGCAGTGCTTAACCCCAAAACTCCCTCAAATTGTACACCTGTATGTAAATAATCTACCTATATATACAAAATGTGTAAAATGAGTTTTTTTATTAACGGCTAATCTCGGAAACTACTGGACACATGACGATAAAAGTTAATTTATTCTTAATTCTTATTGAGACTAAGTGGGTGTCTGAGAACGTTTTCGATCAAAAACGTACCCTTCCCTTCTTTACCGAAATTGTACCTTTCCTTTTTCGGCCAAAACAAATTTTCTATTATAATTAATATTATATACCTATTAGGTCTATATGTCATACTTATAGTAAATATATAAATTTAGGTATATTGCACCTAAGTTATATAAAAAAATATATTACATAATAGTATGCATAAATACATACAATATTATAAAACTGTTGTCAATAATTATTAAATATAATAGTAATGTGTACAATATATTGAACAATAAAATATTATATATAATATTTGTAAAATTATTTAAAATATAACTTTTGAAAGTTATTAAAAATATAAGTTCCATACAATTTGTAAAATATATGTATAAAACTATTGAACAATTCTAACTTATACTATTAATAATTTTCAAAATTATATTTGCAATCATTTTACAACAATTATATATTATTTTAATTTTTAATACATTGTACACATATTACTATTATTTTTAATAATTATTGACAACAATTCTAGGTATATTATTATAATTATTTTATTTATTTATATATTTTTTCATACAACTTAGGTATATTATATATTTAATAATTTTTTATAAGTATAATATTAACACCTAAGTCCTAAAGTTATAGTTATAGTTTAGACGTATAGTTTATTTATTGAACTTTTTGTTTTGGCCGAAAAGGGAAGGGTATTTTTTTGGTTGAAAACGGCGATGCCCCTTTAATATACTAGCATACGCTAAGGAAAGTCCACCAGGTAGCGGGGGCGCATCTCGGGATGCTATTTTTGTGATAATCAACATGTTTTGTTTGAAAAAATAAAAAAATGGTGGCCGGAGGAAAAGCAATGCCAACAGCAGTTTCTCCTTTGACTCTCGATATTAAATTTATGTATAGTTAGTATGATCAAAACATCGAGTAAAATACTAAAACCTATATTTACACGTAACACTTGTGACGTAACAACCGAGTGAATACTTTTTTTTATGTGTCCATTTTAAAGTTTCATGACGTAATTATACGAAAACGGATATTCGAAGAAAAAATTTGTTTTGCAAAAGTAAAAATTGGACTCTATATCGTTTCGGACGTTTCGGTGTACAATTATAAATTATTCAACAACTGAAAAAACACAGGTAACTTCGGGGAAATTATACAGTTAGGACGTCCTTATACCTTATACCATATATAATATGTATTATATAATTACCTGTGTATATATGGCTATTATTCAAGTGTATATTTTCTATACCGATAATGATGAACCTAATACCTATATTATAATATTTTATGCAAGCCTGGGCATAAACAAATTATAAAGTTAACTTTAAGTAGTTTTATCTTAACTTAATTAAATAAAATTTTATTAACTTAATTTTTAACCTAACTGATTTTTATTGATAAAAAGTATTAAAAACTTAATAAGTAATGAGTTACTTTTAGTTAAATCTAAATTACGTTAGTTTTTAAATACCTAATTAAATAACACATATTTTAATAAAAGTATATTGATGATGCATAATATTGCATAAAAATTTACTGTTTATTATTTTAAACCATATTACCGGATATTTATATATAAAAAATTAAATAATAATAATAATAATAATTTAACTTATACCTAAGTTAATAAGTTAATTGTAAGTTTTCATGTACATTTTTACTTAACTAAGTTTAAAAAAAATTAGAATAAATAATAAATATTCACTTTAAACTTTTTAAAATGTGTTTTCTATCAACTTAACTTAACTCAATTAAAAATTATCATTAACTTGCTCAGGTAGGTATAACATAGAAAAAATGACGTGCGCTTATTAAGTATAATATTAATTATTAGGTATAATTGCACCTATAAACCATATTATATTTAGTCATATAAAGTGTAGTTTGTTAAGCTCTTGACAAAGGAAGGGACATATTATATAAGTACAAAATATAGTATAATACGCAAAATCAACTATACGCATATATATTATATACCACGAATAAAAGTATAAAAAATTCTCTTTTTAATTGTTATTGTTTTATTTTTATCCACATTAAAATCTGTTGAATAATGTATTTCGTCGGTTGACCCTATTATACTGCGCAATTTCATGCAGTGGGTACCTACGTTTAAAACGAGACTATGACACTAATAACCTCCACTCGCGATTACTATTCTATGTAATTTTTCAGACTTCAGTTCACGTCAAGTACCTACCAACTTACACAGCGGCAATATGTATAATATACAATGTCTTTTGCCTGCAGACTGCCAATATACATGCATGTACTATATTATATACGAATACTCATTATTTCAAAAAGTATAAACTTTTTCAAAATATTCGCTATAAACATCTCAAGGCAATCTAAAATTGTATACTGTCACTCATAACTTAAGTGCATTGCTTCATCATTAAATTTGTATCTAAATCAAAATCCGAACGAGTAGTGTCAGAGTTATTAAAATGTATATGGTATAAATAATGGGTACCTCTACCTACTAAGTATATTAGTCCTTTTTCCTTAATAATGGCTTTACAAAAATATAAAACAGATGTAATGTTGGATCAAGAATTTGATATTTATTATTTATAATACTCAGACAATTTTCGCAAATTATAAAGTGATCTTATATGAATATAAATAAAGATAATATTAAAACTTTTAAATCGTCATACCTCTCATATCCTCTGACCTTATTTATCATGGCCCATGGGTCTATGATCTTTACTCCTTATTATATTAAGTTAAAAACTCAAAAATTTTTTGTTCGACTTTCGGTTCATATACTACTACATCAAAATTTTCAAAAAAGCTATCTGAACAATTTACAGGAAAAAATGGTAATTTCCATTTGAAATTTGAAGTTGGTATCGTTTTAGGACACTCCTTAAAATATAGTATAAGTATTTGCAAGTATATGGTCCTTATAACATTAAGTGTCTATTTAAAATTTAAAAAATCAAAATTTAATACATTTATTATCAAAGGAAAAATTGGTGTAGGGCTTCTTAATGAAACACACTGTGTAGTATATTATATTCTGTACTCGTTTATAACATTATAAGTATAAACCTGTATATACAATACAGTAGAATCCGCTTATTACCTACGATGTCGTATATGTAACGATATTCTGGATATATTCTGGATAACATAGGTATATTAATAATTAATATTATATATTATACAGTTCGATTACGTATTTATAGTAGGTAGATATATCTTCATATAGACCATGGTCCATGGTTCATAATAATTGACGTTCAACCGATGCACTGTGAGAAAATGTCCTCGTGAATAGGTTTTAGAAGGTAAAATACCAATATAATGTGCCCGAGTTTGCGCAAACGCTCCCAAGATGAACCCTTATTCCGCTAAATGTATAGGCTACAGGGACGTCAGTGCGGATGCGAGTATAACAGAAGCAGGACGTGTTACGCTGTTTGCAGTAGAAATTTCAGACGTTATCAATATGAGTGGTGATCATTTTCGTATCAGCTGGTAAATATAATACCTAAACATTTTTTGCTCATTATTAATTTGATACTTATTAGTTAATATCCATGGTAATTATAGAAAGTAATTAGGTTTATAATATAATTTGCCTATAATATAGTTATTAATGTTGATTATTGTTAGTAACAATTCAACTATAATAAGAACTTATACTACCTACTGAACAATATAAATTGTTGTATATTTTTATTTTATTATTTTTCTCACACAATTTAGGTGTCATGATGATATTGATAATAAATATTAAATGCTATAATCACTTTTTGATACTTCGGTATACAGGTATAATAATTGTAATTTTATTGTATATATTTATTACCAAGAAGTGTAAAACTATCAAATATAAACAATTATAGTATTGTATTATTTTCAGTTGATTTTCTTTACATAGTATAATAATATAATAAATTATGTTGAAATTATATTTTTCTTCAGTTTTTGACATTTTCTTAATACCTAATAATAATAATGTATGATTTAGTATGTGATCTAATAATAATGTGTTAAAAAAATACCTCCTTCTATATTCATAAATGCAAATTTTTATTCGATAATAAAATGTAATTTAATGAAATATAAATCAATAAAAGAGTTTGTATTTTTCAATGATCACGTTAGTGTAATAGGTACCTACTATTTTAATTTTTACTAACATTCGTAAACGCTCGAATAATTATGTTATGTTGAACTTGTACACTAGGTATATAATATATCTGTATGGCTGTTTGTCTTTATATTATTAATAAATACATAATAATAAATGATAATTATAGGTTTACATGTATAAAAAATAATGGTTAATATTGGTAGGCAGGTATTAAAACAAATTAAAAATATTATTATATACGTTTAGCTAAAGTTAAAAATTTACAAATTAAATTAAATTAATTTTTTGTTGGAGCTGTAGTTAGCAAATTTACAACTCTTTAACATTTTAGACTCTAACTTTTATTTTTCTAGTAATTTTTTGTTATCGTATAAGTACAAGAATATGACTTATTAAATATTTAACTCTTAAGTCTATAATTATATAGGTAGTACTAGAATAGCCAAGATTAGGTGACAAACTAGGCTAGTATAGTATAACCTATGTGTATGTTACTACATTGATAATTAAGATGCTTGTTGGAGCGGGTAAAGTGTTAATTGTTGGATATTTGTGATTAAAAGTTTGAACAAATTGAAATAATACATTTAAACTTTACCTATACCTATTACCTATACGCACAGCTTGCGCTCTGGCTTATATTAAATATACATTTTCCTGTACAGCTTTACTTATAAGTTATAATATTAATTTACCAATGACCTGCTCTATTATTTTACTATAGTCGAATTTAAGTCAGTACATTTTTATTTATATTGATAATGTTATAACAACAGGGAAAAAGAATAATCGTATACCTAACAGCATACAAGTCTTTGCTGTTAGAATGCCTGGTACGGCGGTACGCTATAATATTTAAAGTTATTTTTAAAGTAAGACACTTATTAGTTATTACCTATTATTATTACTCACTACTTACTTATTTTCTAAGTCAATTATTTTGACTATGAAAAGTGATGATACTATTGTCTATTATTACATATTATAATAGTGTTTTATTTCTTTTTAGACCACAACCTAATTACTATTAATTTATTATTCTGAAACAATGTTTTTTTTCCTGAAATTGTTAATGTATAAGTAACAAATGAGAAATGTAATATAGTAGTAGGGTATGTTTCTTTAAATTGTGACTACTCGAGTAACCTACTCACCGACTATCTAAACTTTTGATGTTTATACATATATAGAGCTTAAAAATTCACTAAAGAAAAAAATGTTATAATAATATAATATAGTAATTTGACTGATATTAAAACATTTTTTTCGAGAACTAACTGATAATTATCTGGAGAGTTTTGAATTTAAAAAATCGTTTTACCACATACCGATCTGATCGGTCAGCCTTATGCGGTTTACGGGTAGGTATATACTTATATCAGTTATAGAAACATATTATATTATAATAATATTTGTGACGACGTGCTGTTATAGAACAAACACAATATTTTCGTAAAACCGTTTAGATAATGTTAATACTGAGTGGTATACGATGATGCACAAGTATACACTGTAAATTCCATTTCGAACAGTTCATTACAGTATGCGTTACAGCGTGTAACGGTAAAATCAACCTCCGCCAGGCTTCGCGCCACGATAAAATATCGTTGACCCGATAAATTTAAACACATCGCGCGCACGCGTTTTTAACAGATTATGCTGGTCGACGTTGCGTGTATATTTTTGAGTTGTATTGCTGATTATTGTGTCTAAGATCAATTCGTTTTTCGACATTTTTGATGCTGCGTGAAAACGTAATCTAATAAGTAATACCTAATACACATCCGTATAGTTAATATAAGTATTATGTTGTGTTAACCTTGATTGGTTAACACCCAACATATCGCCAGCAACGCAAATTGGTTCGCCTATAAGATTATATAGGTACTAAAAAAAAATTGGCTATCGTAGGTTATCTGTGTATTTTTTTCATCATGTATAAAGTACAAATTATAATTTTACCAGTATACACCAAATATATATATTAATATATATAATAAAATATATTAAATACAATTAAGTAGAAAATATTTGCTTAATCAATAGTAATAAACACGTTTTTCAAAAATAAAATTGTATGTGTGACTATAATAATTATATTTATATTTTGTAAAAATTGTGGGAAAAAATTTAAAATAGAGATAAATATTTTTTAATATTATATAGCTATGAAGAATCTAATTTCATAAACCAATGATTTTATAGTGTGTCTGTTAACAAAATTATAGATTAATAAACTTTTCAAATATTTTAACGATTTAATTAATAACATTAATGATTGTTTACATTCTTCTTCATAATATTTTATTTAAATAAACCGATACAGTCTAATGGCTATACATGTGTATGTCTACCACGATTAAAGATAGGTCGACTATCACATGGTGACGATACGGACTACGTAATAATAATTATAATAATTTATTAAACTTATAATTACTAGGTTAACGTTACTTAGTATCATATGTATAATATATATCTATTATTATTAATAATATTTTCGTAACTTGTTAACAACACTGCACCTAAGAGTTAAGAATAAAAATGCATTAAGAAATTTATAATTTAACGTAATTTATTGACTGTGTTTGGGTGTGATATATAAATATATATAATATATTAACTTATTAGTTATCACTGTCTAATTTCTACGATAAATGCAACATAGAATTCTAGAAACTTAAAAAAAGTTAAAGCTGTATATATTATACATATAGATACTATACCTAGTGTACCTATATGGCTACATTTAATCATGCATTATAATTTGTATATTAAATGGAACTTATAAATTATGTAATGAAAGGTAAACAAAGAAAACAAACAAGATTAAACTCAGGCCTATTTATAATAATATATTATATTATACCAACAGGAAATTATCTTAACTATATTTAATACTAGCAGTATACAATATAGTAAACAATGAAGTTATTATATATATTCATATTTTAAAACAGTTTATATTTTATATACTATAATAAAGTATGACGTATGTATATACCTACGGAATATACGGAAGATATTTGAATAACGTGACGTAATTATAAGGGGAAATTGTTCAAGGGATCAGAGATAGGATATATTATATTGTAAAGAGAAAGAATTTTAATAATTTTTACCAATCCAAAATTTGCGTGACATAATTATAAAGTATTTTATATTAAATTAGTCATCACCATAGTCAATAGGCTCTTTCAATCTTTCATAAAGTATATTATAATTTATAATGGCATAATGGTTAATTGAAGAAGAAAGTGGACTGGTGCACGCACGTTACTATTGCCAGGAATGATAACGCGGTGGTGGGAAACCAGTTCAGATACGACAAGACCGAGTTTTTTGAGTCAGTCTCGATTCAGACTCGAATGAGTCGTCGTTATATATCAGTTTTTTTGGTAGCTGGAAAAAACAACATTATAAACGAATACCGGGTAGAGTCGCCTATGCAAAATCAAGAAACGACTTACCAAGGACCAATTTAAAGGTATTATAAATTATTTAATATTATTATAACAGAAAGATTTAAAATGTGTATATACTTACTTTTTCATTTTTTTTAAACATAAAATGACAAATGTTGTCTTATTGGGCCTGGGTAGTAGGTATAATGCCTAGGTAGTAGGTACATTATATACAATATATAACTATATATTTAAGTTCAAAAAATAATTCCCTTTATTTTTAATTGAGCAAATTGTATTACTTCTTCACTTCACTCCGTTATTAAAATATTAATTCTGCAGAATACTATTTAAAAGTATAATTTATTTTATAAAACTATTTTTAACTGTAATAGAAAATTCAAAATAAATGATGAATAATAAAAAAAATTAAGTAATAATAATAATTGGTGATATCGGTGCACCAATTATTATTATTATTTTTTTATAAATTCTATTCTTTATATATTTTTATATAAATATGAACTACCTATTTACAAGATTATACGAAGGTCGTATTTTAAGGGATATTGTGTGAGAATAATATGTAAGGCGTCGATAAAAATAAATTAGTTGGTTATTTATTTCACGCGTACTTATAACAAAAATCGATTATCTTCATCACAATATCATCGTTATTATTACTATTACAATATTACCTATATTATTCTAATAAGAAAAACATAGTTTTCAAGGAGCTATTACCTATATAGTATACACATATTATTTATTATTTAGTATTTATGATTTTTTTTCCTTACCTAAAATCTGCGTGTTTATCAATCATGTACTTAATATTTTTATTCTTCGCATTATGTTTAGTTATTATGTATTAAAAAAAACAGTTCAATAATTTATTTAATTTTAGTATTTATGATGTCATGTATCTTCAATATGAACATATAACTAGTTTGTTTTTGTTTAACATTTGTGTAACGCATAACTCTACAAACAAAAAAAAACGTGAAAAATATATTACTTTTTTTAAGTCTGGTACAAATATTACGGGTTTTCTTAAAATTAAGAGAAAAACTAATCAAAATTAATAAAATAGTATTTAATGATTTCAAGTTCAAACCAAAAAATAATAATTTAAAGTCATGGATAATTTAAAAAAAAACCGATCATAAAGAAAGAGGAAAATAGTTATTTCTTGGAATAAACACGCTGAATTAATACTCTCGAAACCCACATGGGCCCTATATAATAAACGATGGCCAGTAAACCGATAACTGGGTTAAGCGCCGTCGTTTCTCTGTGCACACGGTCGCGTGCCTTCCGCGTAGTCTTCGCATAATCATCGGTATTTCCTTAGACGTCCGGTCTCCGATTTACGACGACCTCGTGCCCGGAGAAGCGCCTCCTGCGCGATGAACAGTGGGTAGGTCGTATATATCGGTATATATATCGCGACATCTCGTCATCACCCTATAGTGTCTCTTTCTCTTCGGCTGTTCCGTTGTGGTATACAGCACGATCTCGGCGTAGACAATACCTCATCGCGCCGCGAACTGTTGCCCCGATGACCCACATATTATATATTATTATTATTATATGAAGACGAATCGCCGCTGCTGCATTGTCACGTTATTTTATTTAGGCCGCATCTATATAGTCTCGTATTGTCATAATAATGCGTATACATAAGCACACCTATATATGGAACAGGTGTATATACGACAATATGTCGATGTTTATCATACATATACGACTCTAGAATAAAATTCCCTCCACTTTGTAACACGAATTTCTAGTAATATTTTGTATGATAATATACCTACCTACACTTTTTTTTTTTATATATTGACATTATTAACCGGCTTCGCATACGAAACAACTGCCAGCTATTATTATAGGTATGCGTTTAAACTTTAAACGACACAAAACGGTACCGAATATATTAGTTAGTATTATATTTATTAGTATTAAGTTATAATCTGTAGTATTATTATAATATTATATTTTAGTATGCCTTTATTTTAAGAAAGTACCTAGGTATAGTTTTCCATCAGGGCTGCGCCATTATTAAGTGTACGGTCTTTGATAAATTATATCCGCTGCATAAACGTATGCGGGTGAGAACATATTCTAACGTCCTAAATTATGTGTACGAAAAAATGCATTTTAATAAACACCGTTCTACTATATTGCTGTAAATTGTTTTGTTTAATACCTAAACGTATATAGTTATTATTAATGTCTCCATCGACAACCCTTTTCGGTTATTCGGTATTTCTCTGCACTCCGCATGTCTAGCGCAAAACGAGAATAAAAAGAATGTTGTGTCGTCGTCTTGTAAGTGTGTGTAACGTATAATTCGCTATGCAAATGCCAGTGCTGTATACATAAGTAATATACTAATATATACATATAGTAAACAGTTATAGCTTTATAGATTTGTACGGTGGAAATCTTGCGTGGACCAGACGGATGATGTATTATGCTCGTGTCGCTTAGGAATAATCCTGAAATATCATATTATAAAGAGTGTACTTATACGGCTATACCTACACTGGGGCTAGGCGCGCATTGTAAATTAAAAAAAATAATTTTAAATACATTACCGTTTTTTATAGCTCAGTATTTATATAGGATTTGTCAGTAAAAAGAATTACATTTTTTACTCAGTTCCAACAAACGTGTGGCTTCTATGTTACAATAACTGTATAATAAAATATCATATTAAAATTTTTTTTTATGTACCTACCTTCTGATATATAATACACGGGGACATTATATTCTATACTTTCGTTATTTTATACAGTATTGTATTATATCAGTAGGTCAAAGAAAATACGGCTGGTCCATTTATCCGGAAACCCATTGTGGAGGTACTACCTTCTACACCTACTCGCACCGATTTTCGTTTGATTTGCATATTCAGAAAAGCATTACACGTAATATGAAGTGAAGTTAAATTACCGTGAAGGCACACTACACATATTCTTCGTTTTCAAGTGCATCATAATATTTATTATAATACCCGTATCCAGTTTATAGGTAGACTATAATAATAATATACACCTATTATTATACCTATATTTTGAACTGGTACATTATCATATATTTTTATTTTTTTTAAAAATATGTTTTTCTAGTATTTTAGTTATTAATATTTGAAATAAGTACTATGAAATGCTAAATTGGATGTGCTCTTTTCCTGTTTTGACATATTTTTTTAAAAATCATATTATTATCTATAGACTGTATAGCCACTATAAAACGGTGTCTGTTTAATATAGAACCTACGGAGTTTCCGTATTATTTTGCGTAATATAATAATAATATTTTAAATAAATACACGTAGAAAAAAATCGATAAAAGTAATCAAATAGAATATTAAAAGTTAAAACATTTCGCGTCCTAAGTTATTAACTTATAAACATTATAGTATTATACACATGGCTACACGTATGTATATAGTATATTATACATTAAACATAAGGGAATATAATGTTATTATTGTCGTTTATATATTATAATAATGAAGTTTATCGCGGTGTGGCGATAAACTATATTAAACTACTTATTATTATGTAGGTACCAGTACATATGCAGTATATTAAAATGCATTTATATTATAATGGCTTTGTAAAAAAATGTTGATTGTATATCAATATTACCTTCATCAAATAATTATCATTTGCCTCGAGTAAAAAGAGAAAATGCGTTTTTAATGTCTTTTGTTCCGGGGAAAGTATATATACGACAATAATATACATGAAGCTAATAATATATTATATTAAATTTTAATATTTTATTTTATTTTATTGACGTCAAATGGCAATTTTCAAAATATATGTGAAAGTACATAAATTAAGGTGACAATAACAGTACCATATTAAATACTTCTCGTAAAAACGCATGGTAGGTCTCTGCTCATGTGCCTCATGAACTAACTATTTAGGAAGCTTACGCCTATGTATGTTAAACTGCAGCTGTACGGGAGATAGTCGAGGAATAACTGCAGTAATAATAATTATTAATCATATTGTTATATTATTTTATCGGGTTCGTCTACGAGTACGTGTTTCCCAGAAGCGTAGTGTATACATAGTCTATAGGGCTTATAATAAATATAATAGAAAGTAATCGCATCGCATAGTCATATCAACTTAGCTTAAAGTTTGAATCATAATATATTAACCGAAAAAATTGGATAGTTAACTCAAACATCGAACAAAATTTGTCAATTTTGTACCCAAAACAGTATGTTTTAATAATAATACAAGTATGAAGAAGGTTCACGGAGCAAATAAGTGTAATAACTCGCTTATGTATTTACAATTTAATTCAAATTTAAAATGATCTTATACTTTATAGTCATAGATGATGTCAGATCACTATTTGCTTTCTTTATATTTTGAGTTCAACAGAACCAATATTTCGATGTTAGCTTTAATATTAGAGTGAAATAGTGAATTATTGAAGTATGACCAAACTTAAAGTTAAGACTGATCTTTGTTTGTACGTTGGTTTTTTTATTTTTACGATTTTTAATATTTTCTATATTCATAAATCACGATTCACTCTAATATTAAATGTAGCCATATAGGTAATAACTAATAACTATCAATACAATATTATTGGTTTTGCTGAATGCAAATTTGCTGTATAACATGCTGCAACGGATGGACTATAGCTGAGAGAGAGAAAACTAATCGTGCACCAAAATCCTTTTACAGACTGTATTTTAAATTATTTAACACCCAAATTTTCTAATGCTCGACTATATGCTCATTATTATACCCATTGGTTATTAGATGAATAATATATAGCTGTAGCATGTAGGTTAGGTAGATATATGGGTATCTGGTATTTACCTAACAATTATTAACATGTATACCTGCTTAATAGTTAATACTTAATTGATATACTAATACTGATATGAATCTCGATACGCACAAAACGCAATGTTCACATCATGGTTATTACAATGATTAAAATAATATTATGTGCTATGTAAACTATAGTATTATAATATGGTACACGATCTCTGTTGTTTACGTGCAAATATTGATGGCCCTCAGTCGACACTGGCCTGTATAATAATACGACGCCGCGGTTCCGGTGCGCTATAGAATACATTGTAGTGTAATCCTATGATTTTGAAAAGTTGCATCCGGCAATTGTATTTTACCGATTGTTGACAGTTGCCTCGCATATTATATTTTTAAGTACGTATAATGAAATATTATGATGATTTGTAAACAACGCGTATTGTTTCTGTAGAATAACTACATGCAAAAATGTAAACCTATACAACTATATTAATAATTATTACTATAAAAACTGTAAATACTTCATTGTTTTTCATTATTATCTTTAGACGCGTGGCAATTATACCCTAATCCGGGTATCTATAATGCACACATTATTTTACAGACAGATTAGCACGTTTGGCGCCCGAAGATATTCATCCATATTACTGTATGTGTATAGGTATAAGGTATAATTATATATAGGTAATATTGTTATTAGTTATAGGCTTATAGTGTACAAACAACATATTTTATACCTAACCACAACATATTTATAAATATTTAATGTATCCAATAGTCATAATATAACCATCCCCCAATATCCCGTAACGGTGCAATATTTACCGTATAAAACCGACAAGAATATATTATTATTAAGATAAAAACTGTTTGCATATATCTAGTCTCAGCAGTCAGCAATATTTTAGTACCTATATAATATTAAAATATTATGTTATATAGATCGACTACGCCACAGTATATATATTATATATGTCGATCAGGTCCCTTATCTATAATAAACATAAAACATATACTTATAATAAGTGTATGATATGACGGTAAAAATGTATAAAAACGGATAAAAAGTCAGTGTTTTGTGTTCTGCGGATGCGTACCTACCGTTTGAAAGTAAAATCACCGATATATATGCGTACCTATACATAAATAACAATAACGTAATATTATATTATTATTTTATAACACTATATGTTATCTAATGCAAATTGTTTTAATTTTAATAACATTTATGTGTTATGACGAAATTATCTATTATACTATTGTCTTTATTCTATTGTACCTACTTTATATGGCGTATTAGTATTTATTTTAACATCACAATAATGAATAATGTTTTCGCATGTTACACTTCTATAGGTCTATGATGCAAAATATATAATACGTCCGTACATTGTGTTATAATATGCTCTGATACTCATAGCCCATAGGTATCCCATAGGTAGCCAGTAGGTACAATACAGTTTATAATATTCTATACCAATAATACCACCTATATCAGCTATAGGTGCTTATAATATATTTAAATCGGACCGCGAGCCGGCCGCGGTGATTTCATCGATTCGTCTGACTCGTCCGAAGGAATTTCGAAAATCTATACTACTAGTTTGTATTCTTTTCGTGGCGTATATGTCCAGTTTTCACAGTAAGTTGTGTATCTCTTTCTCTTGTGTTTCTACATGTTTTTGTTTTTTTGCCAGGCGTATTGAAAGTTGCTCACGAAGACACAAAACAACAATGTTGACCGTTTCTCAAGATTTTTGAAATCTGGCGGCGGGCATATTATTATACGCGTGTACCTATATTGTGTATACTGTATAGGTAATACGCGCGACATACCTATATGATGCATCATATGTACATAATAATTAATAATAGGTATAATATGTTTTATATATAAATAAAACTATCACGCTTGTTTAAAGCGGACGTGATGACAAAGTCGTTGTATCTATATACTATATTATAATAATATTACATTTACGTATTATCCATGCACACGCGTGTGTATATTGTATATATATTATAACAGTGTATCGTGTATGTATACGTGACACGGACGCTTCGGCGAAGTGGAAATAGAGCGCGAATAAATATTATGCCGATGAGATCCGGAAAGTGACACAAACAATGAAATACTTTCGGGAAAAAATAAGAGACCGCCGAACCGTGTTTTTGTTTTGAATAATAATAATACATTACATAGGTACGTCATACATAGTATCTAATTCTAATAGTCGTGAACGCGGCATCCCGTTTATTGAAAATTATGGGACCCATTTTTCAAATAGGGCTATTCAAAAATTCACTCCAAGCACTTGTACCCAAAAGGAAAAACCCACATGCTTACACGTTTATAGTTTTATCACACAATGTGTATACAATTATATATGAATATCGAATACGAATACGACTTCATACATATATTTGAAATACCTACGACCTACCTATATTATATTGTCATACACAAATATACTTGTTTAACCCTTTTTACCACGAATATATTTTATGTAACGGAACCCACCACGAACAAATTTCTTTATACCTACGCATGCAGTGCAAAATCCACTCAATCGTGCCGTACGCAAAATGTATTTATTTTTATGTATATAAATCAATTGAAGAACGTGTTTGTTTAGGTTTTAGGATAAGAGAAAACTTACAATTTTTGGGAATTATCCATGACAACGAGTTTTAAAGTTTCTAAGTATTATGGAGCGTCAGATGTATAATATTAGGTTTTTTTTTCACATATATTATTATAATGCCATGTCCGTCGGGCGATCTAATCGTTTCAGGAGTGATTCGGTACAATCGTATACTTATTTAAATATCCGCTAAAGTACATTTTTGAAATAACCGTTCGGAGGCCGGTCTCTCGTCGTATCATAATTTTATATTATAATATAGTCGCGTGTATAATGTATAATAATAGCAGTTATAAACCCGTTTTCTCCCTGCACCCCCGTCCGCGGGAAGACCACTTTATTACTATACGTATAACATATACATTACGATTTTTAACCTACTAGTGATTTTTTAACGAACACGTTTTACTGTTACGAAACCGTCGTTAAACAAATCATCGCGGAATGCGCATATTAATTATTTTTATAAATATAATGTAATGATTTCCAGATTACCTATATAGTGTGTAACATAATGGATAAAATATTATACATGCACGTACTATATGTATAGGCGTATCACTTACGTATGTGTATATAAGTATACAGTTCTTGGATTGATGTGCTCTATCGTAGACTCGTGGAATCGATATAATAACAAGAACCGAATGGAGTATAATATTATATATTATTTTTACACATCACAAACCGTTTAATAGGTTACAGGTATATTTTATCAGTAGCACCGCAATAAATGTGTATTTAATACAGAAGAACAATTTTTAATGAGAGAGTGTATCGCATCGTATTCCCTATAGATATATTTATATTAATCGAGCATACCAATATATTTTAGTCCACAGCTCAGCTGTACCTTTTTACATATTTCGCCATATATTCTATTGAACCATCACGCTGCAGTCCTCGGAATATAACTATGATTTACATTTTAGAATTTTTATTTTCCTAAAAACAACTAATTAAAAAAAAAAAAAAATGTTTATCATCGTCCATTTATATCATTTTTAATCGTTAACAGATATTATAACATAAAATAATAACAATTCTATTGCTATTTGTTATAGTGTACCTAACAGATAGTTAAATATTACAACAATAATTAGACTTATTGAGTTGCAGAATCTAGCTAGATAGAACCTTAACCTTTTTTTGGATAGCAAGAGCTTTTTTTTTGTACGTTTTACATTTGAAGAAAAAATGATATTAATTATTATAAATAGGTGTCATAATATGTCATTACTTAATAGGTAAATGATAAAATAAGATAAGAAACACTATGGAAACACTGGAAACAAATTAAAATAACAATAGGTAATACAAGAAATTATAACTATTATAACCGTGTTGGATATATATAATTATAACATTAATCATTTTTATTAATATAATTATATATTTTAATTACAATTAAAGATCATTGTTGATCCAATTTTTATATTTATGTGTCATGCAATTAGCATAGTTAGTATAGTTAATACAAATGAATACATTATTGGGGATAGTAACTATAGAGGCCTTAATCCAATTTGAATGAATGTAAATTCAATTTTGTTCGTGTTTATAAAAGGACATACATAGTTTTACTTATAACTTAAAATTATGATGGCAGGAACTGCACAACAAAGCGCAGATGCTATGATCAGTCCATTAATCGTATTAGATCCCGTGTAGTTGTGTAGCTTCTGGACTAAATCTGGATTCAGGGCTCTTCCTATGTGACATATTGACATAATATGATTAAAGCTAATAATATCTATTGATATGATATTAAAATGAAACATTTACATAATTATTATTATATTAATCAGGCTTATTGTTATGTGTTTACAGACTAATCTCGAACGATGGCGCCTTCCACCGCGACGACGTGCCGGGCGAGAGCTGACGGTCGTCGCTCGCATCTGCTGCTGTCGGTCCGGACGCTCGTTGCGATCACAATGGCGGTCGCGTTTTTCGCCCTGCCCGTCCATTGTCAATCTGAAAAACGGCTTTCGTCCGTCCAACAGCAACAGCAACAACACCAGTACTACGATTCGGAAGAGCTGACCAGCGGCGCTGGCGGTGAATTGATCAAGAGTAAAATTCGGCCGGACACGTATTCTCAAGACCCTTCGTCTGCGCAACAGTACGAAAAGCACTTGCAACACGGCAAGCAGTCGGATGCTGTCGGCTCGGCTTCAACCGTGTACGGCGAACATTATGGTGACGGAGGCGAACTGATGCAGCAGGACCAGCCGATGTTGGATGAGGAGGCCCAGGAGTCGATCAGCTCGGGTTCGATAAACAACCATAGGATACCGCAGTATACGCGTGGCGGGTCTCCCGTGCCGGCTGACGTGGTCGAGGGCAAGAATGTGGGCAATAGGGCCGTCGGCAACAACTACCATCATCCCGGTAACCCGTCATCGGCCACCGGTGGTTACGCCGTCGACTCGGCGTACGGCCCGCACTACAGTTCCCAGGACTTGGTCCAGGACCAAAACTATCAGCTCGAGTTCAAATATCACGACTACGACAAGATGACCAAATTCTTGAGGACCACATCGTCTCGGTTCCCCAACCTCACAGCCCTCTACTCCATCGGAAAATCCGTTCAAGGTACGTCCTCATATGTACAAAATTATAATGTTTCCTCCTCATATGTACAATATTATAATGTTTCCTCCTCGTCGTTAAAACTTATATCGTTATTTTTAATGTTATACCTTATCCCTAATATAATATTAATAAATAATAAGCACAAAAATACCCATATTATACGACGTAATTGCTCGACATGTAAAATGTTCGAAGACAAATATTGTTGATCTGTCCATGTCCTTGTCCTTTTGCCTTTTGTAAAATTATTGGCCTATTATTGTTTCAGCTGATGTTCCTACTTGGGTAATTACGATAGTACGACCCACTGGGTATATGTTTTCTATTCGATTTTAATTTCGTTTTTGATATAAACTATTAAGTTTGTATAATTGTATTATTATAAAACAATATGATAAGTGATAACTGTATACACTTGTAAGCATGTAAGCTCTTGTATGTAACTTGTAAGCAGTCTTATAATTGTCCTTATTGTCTCTTATTGTTCCACATAGTCATATACAGATTATATTTTATTTTATTATAGTCCTGGTTTGAACATTTTTCCATTTCGAGCACTGTCAAATGTACTTACCCAACACAAATTATAAATTTAAAAAAGTCAAATAATTATACCGTTTTTTTCGACGAACTATAATTTAAATTTTAAGCATATAATTGTTATTTTATTGAAACTTCAACTATGCTCAATCTCGTTAACTGAATATGCTGACTTATATTATAACACAACCTATTAAGGTTGCAATATACCTAACTATAATAATAACCTATACCTAGTATATTTTGTCATTTATTTCTTTTTAACAAGGAAATTATACACAAAAACAAAACAAGTAGATTTACAATAACCGTCTTCACGTGGAACGTATTCCATTGTTATATTATATTATTCATAGGTATTTTGGTATTTTAATAGATAAAAAGACAACTATTATGTTACACTTAAAAATAGACGAAACGTGAGAGCATTATTGTAATGGCAGTACTTTTTAGTATATTTTGCCTATAATGCTCGAGTTGTAGGTATACAGTTATTATTCTATTTTGAAAATAATGTGAACAATAATAAAGTTTTTAAACTACCAAAAAAAAATTGTCACCATATACCAGTCCATGTATTTACCATGGTAAATATAGTGATGGTAATATCTATATATCTACTTTGCCTGTATATATAAGTAATGCTTATAAAACGCTCAAATGCGTCATCCACCCGAGTAACTATAATATAAGAAAGCTGAAATAATCACCGTATAATATTACTATAACATTTTAAATTATACATAATATGCATGTTTATTTCCTTAAATTATTATGTTAATTTAAAATTTACAATATACATTAAAAAAAAATTGTAGGTCGAGATTTGTGGGTCATGGTGGTGTCTTCCAGTCCATATGAACACATGATTGGCAAACCAGATGTCAAATACGTGGCCAATATGCACGGAAACGAAGCAGTTGGCAGGGAGCTCATGTTGCATCTCATTCAGGTAACATATACCTATTTAGTGACTAATACATGACTATGGCCTATGGCACATATAGGTACATACCCGTCGGCCATAATCGGCCATTAGAAATGATATGGGCATAGACGATTGACAGACGACACTACGACAAGTTTTAAGCATTCAAGTTTACTTGGGAACATGGATGTATTATACATTTATACATATTATATTATTATGCATCTATAATTTTGTATGACGTATGACGTATTTTAATGATACTCTATAGTTTTGATTTAACGTCATTATATATTTAATATTTATGTTGTATTCAAAACATTAAATGTGTCTACTGGCTATTACCTATGCTTGGGTGAGTTCACGAGAAGTTATTCTGCAGCGGGACATTTTAACGTACCTATACCTCCTTTGAACTTTTCTAGTTAACCTCTCCCTGTCTACCTCTCAATAAGATCGTGCGAGTAGATAGCTAATTGTAGTGCATTAATAAGCAATAAATTATCATATATATCACCATTACACTGATATACAAAAATATTCAAACGCTTAGTATAAATATACAGTAATGTAGCCAGGATTATGAAATGGTGGGGGGGGGGGTGGTGGAGGTTAAGTATAAATGAAACCAAATTCTTTACAGTTTTCATATATAATAAATACATATTTATTAGGGGAAAAAATGACAATGGTGGCGGGGGTTAACCCCTCTCCCGGCTACGCCGCTAAAAATATAATATACACAACAATACCTATATATTATATATAATGCATTATTCTTCTGTAGCTGACAAACTGACAACTGTTACAGACGTTTATTGCAGTGCATTCGCCAACACTGTTATACCTATAATATATATATATATACATACAATAATATTATAGTATATGAGTATATGCATACAGTTATATAGTATCATTGAATATGTGTAACAGTGTATTATAATTATTATTACAATTTTTGGAATTTTTGTATTATAATAACCGTTTTAACACCATAGCCTATAGCTGTGTATATTATTATAGTTTACACTTCAAACTCACTACTGTCTTTTTATTTTCATGAGAAATTTTTCATAAAAGAGTTATAAGCATTATGCAATAGCATAAATATTTAATATAAAACAAATCTATTCGAAAACATTGTTTAGATACCGGATTTCAAATATGCGAGTCGTGATGTACAATGTACAAACTGAATTCCGTATAATTATTAAAAATTCAATTTAAAGAACTAATTTCCTGTTAGAATAAAACGTAGGTATAATAATCCATAAAATAATGTATAATTATCGATTTTACCACCGTATAAAAAGCGTACAACAAATATTTCGTGTTTACGGTACATTTTACAAAACGTTTTCAGACCGTCGTATATTTCTAACAGTTTCTCGACGTACATTACTTGTACATTTGTACATAAATATTGGTATTGAGCGACTCTTGGTTTCGGTAAATATTTTCACGTTTTTTTGGTTGTTGTATTGTAAGAAAGAATAATACGTGAGCACTGCACTCATCTGCATTCTGCAGGGACGAAGACGCTGGAGGACGGTTTTCTTATACTCCCTCATGTACTCCGACCCAATACAAATAGGATATTGTGGGGATGATAGCTGCAGATAAAGTTGGATTTTGTGTGTCGTTGAACAAATACATTATGAATCTTACTGCAACTTACGGCGCGAAAAAATACTAATAATCCAGCTGAAATTTCAGGAAATATGTAGGTACACGAGGATTGGACATAAATCTGCAGTATGCGTACAGTAATCGGATTCGGGTATAGCACGAGATCAAATACATCCAATATTTCCTATTATTTTTAAACAATAAATCTTAACAAAAACACAAAAAAGAATTTCAATGTTCCACAATAATTCCCCGAAAATACCCTATATGGCTATACTGTAGGTTAATCTACTTAAATGATAATTTTTCTTTTGCACCCTATCTCTGGGCCGAAAAAAAAATAATAAATAATAAATTTACTTGGAAGGTTAATATATTATGCGACAATAATAAATTGTGTTATTTAAAAATTTAAATCAAAAATCCGGTTTGTGTCCAATAGTATTTGGTGAACAGTTATTCGGTGGACCCATACATCCGATGGCTATTGGACAACACGCGCATCCACGTGTTGCCGTCTATGAATCCGGACGGTTTCGAGGTGGCACGCGAGGGTCAATGCGACGGTGGTCAGGGACGGTACAACGCACGCGGCTTCGACTTAAACCGCAACTTCCCGGACTACTTCAAACAAAACAACAAGAGAGGGCAACCGGAAACTGATGCCGTCAAGGAATGGACGTCCAAGATACAATTCGTGCTGTCCGGTGGACTTCACGGGGGCGCCCTAGTGGCGAGTTATCCGTTCGACAACACTCCCAATTCAAGTGAGTCGACTATATAATATTAGTCTACTTATAACTTAGTGACCTCGAGTTAACTGCATTGAAAAATAAATTATAGTATGATACTTGCCATAAAAAAATAATAAAAATTTGAAATACCAATCTCAATAATGGTTTGGATAAATATATAGGTCTCTTGTACTTGTAGCAGAATACAACATTTTTTTTAACCTGTTTTTATGATATCACATTTTTTTACTATTAGTATATATATACAAATTATTTAAAGCATAGACAACTTTTGTTTAAATCAGGTATTTAATAAAAAAAAATTGTCATTTACTTTAAATGTTAAAATAATGTTAATGTTGATAAAATGTATTTCTTATATAGAATATAGTTTCAATTAACAAATTATATAATTTTATAACATTTTTGGCAAAGTACCGGCTCCGGGTACATTATAATATAAAAATTAAAACGGTAATTTCAGTTCCTTAACTAAAATGGTCATTTTTTTTAAATTTAAAACTGTATTTCATCATACAATTTATGTACAGTTACATTTTATTTTACAATTCAATTCGATCCCCTTGTTTTGACTTACCAGATATCTCTATATTATAATATATGTTGACTAACATAGGTTAGTAATCGATCTATGCGTGTTGTATTTTGAAAACTTATCATAATATAATATTTAATAAAAAATCGAGTTTAAAGTGTTTAAACAATACGTATATTTTGCATGTCTAACAAAATTCTTATTACGAAGGATTCTGTATTTCATCACCACTGTGTTCTGGTAAGTAAATACATATAATTGTATAGAAAAATAATAACATACTGAAAAAACGTAGAATACATTTTTCACAGTATTAATATATTATGTAGGTATATACTATATGTATAAAACTAGCACTAAATAAATGGGAAAAAACTGACGACTCTATGCTTAGGTATGCATTGACTCGGGACGACGTAATCTGTATTTATCGTGATGTTACCCTTCACATCGTGACCGTGACAATGAAAATATGTTGTGTTACTACTTTTTTTTCATAGAATTTCAAAACGAACAGTATTATTTATAATTTGTACAATCTTCGTTGAATATAAGTATAGAGGTACGTCATAATAATATTATAGGTACAAGGTACCTAATAGACACTGTTATACTGCGCGTTAAACGCCGTAATCACAATATTATTATAAATTATAATACATAATATATGCGTACGCGTAATATAAATAATGAATAATTGTTATTATCAAACGCAACAACTGCAGACGAGACGTTATTATAACAATATAATATTATATTGTACCCAACATCATCATTCATCATCATTAATCGGACGTCCCGATGTACCTGTGCATATTACCATCATAATTTATGTGTTACAATATTATGTCTTACACAGTGTTCCAGAGCTACACCTCTACGCCGTCGCTGACGCCCGACGACGACGTGTTCAAACATTTGGCTCTGACCTACTCCAGAAACCACCCGACGATGAACCAAGGAGTGGCATGCAAAGCGGGAACACCGACGTTCAATAACGGCATTACCAACGGAGCTGCGTGGTATCCGCTCACAGGTAAAAACCGGTCAAACGATCGTAGGCGCACGCAGTCCCAAAATATATGTTATGTTTCTACGACGGTTAAGAAAATATTATTTTTGAACCGATAGTGTTAAGCGTACCTTAGAATATACGTCTTACGCCGCACAGCAATATTATTAAATAATAAATATTATAATATAGATATACCTACCTAATTACATATAGGTGTGGGATGATTATTTTAACTGTTGCACGGCAATAGCATTCTCGTTATCTCGAAAAATGAGTATGAATGTTTTTAAAAATATATATTTTTACATAGTTTGAAGCAGTCGTCGCACGTAGCAACATGTGTCAGAAAAAAAAAATTGTCTTTTAAGATTTTCCTACTTTTACTTTTTTTCTGAAATACGGCTATACTTACATTTTCATAATGCATAGAAGAATATGAAATAAAAAATGTACGCTATAGTTCAAAAAAGTAAAACTTACTTAAATCATAAAAAAAAAATAGTTCTATGATGACTTAAAAATGTATAAACAAATATTTTCAAAAACATTAGTACTCGCTTCGATAAAATGACTGATTAGTGATTACATTAAGAACAATGACCTCGTGTCCTTGTAGGTACACGGCGGTGTAGCAGTACTTCCGATAATTTTATTATTTAAATATTTAATATCATTCTACCTATTTATTATTCGTGTAATATGGTCAATGGTCGTGTTTAATCCATGATATTATTATGTGTTCGATCGTATGTGATGTAAGTACATGTATAATTATGATTATATCTACACCTAGATTTAAGATGCACAAACCAGAAATATATTTATTTAACCGTGGTATCTCAAATACCACTAATGCTGCAGTCTGCAGTCATGCCAGACATACCTATTTAAGTATAATAGGTGTATGCCCTAGGGCGCAGAAAAGAAGCTGTTTCCGTTTTAAATACCTTCTAAATAATTAGGTATACATATAGATAACGTCAATAACAGTTATGCATAGTATAGTTGTTACTTGTTACTGTCTTAAGTCTATGATTACTGTTACGTTATTTTACTGCTACGACATATTATTATAATATATAGGGCTGTCGTATTATTATTTATTATTATTATTAATTATTATTAGGTACACCTAGGAACTATGTGTGTCATGCACGATTTAAGATATACTATAGAATCTATATTTTTGTGGTACCAATGTATCATTATAATTTATAACGGACATGGCTGAAGTGATTTACAAAAATATTATTATACCATAAGTACCTATCACTTATTTTAAAATCGTTTTCGTTCTAAATATTATTAGTTTTTGTAACGGCACCGTATAAAACTATAAAGTAAATAGCAGTTATTTTATCTTAGAAACCCATCTTATTATAAAGCTATACCAACTCTATCGATGTCAATCCCGTTTAAAATCCTATGAAACACTTAAGTATGTACGATTATTAAAAACGTATTTCCCTCAATAGTGAAATAATCGCAATTGCAGTTTTTTTTTATTAAACAATTTGAAGATGAGCTTGTACTAAATGACAGAATATTTTTTTTATAACCATACATGATTCAAATTTTGAATTTAAATGATTTTGAAATAATTGAAAATATAACATTTAATGACAAATTAAAAAATTTTGCGTTTAAATATAATGTAGAATGATAATAGGTACTAAGCTATACGTCTCAATGTTCTTTTAAGTTTGTTTCATCATATTTCAAATGACCAAAAACAGTATCGACACTCGATATATATTAAATTACTTTTAAAATATTATATGGAATCATTAAATAATTATGCCTATATTTTATTCGTTGCTGTAATTGCCTATACAAAGCCCCTTAAAAATCTTTTTACTGTTGCAGCTTTTTTTTATACCTAATTTAATTTAAATGATGGGAATGAAACTAAACTCCGTCGCTGTACAATCAAATATAAATAATTTATTAGTGTACCTACTTGTGTTTATTTTAGTTATATTATATCGTCACACACATGTGCATATTTAGCTAAATCTTTCAAACATAATATATGTATAGGAATTATAATATGGTATTAATATTATGCTTTAATCCCGTAGGTGGTATGCAAGATTTCAATTACGTTTGGTACGGTTGCATGGAAGTGACATTGGAATTATCTTGTTGCAAATATCCGTCTACTTCCGAGCTCCCCAAACTCTGGGAAGAAAACCGATTGGTATGAACATAATATACTCAAAATACACTCATACATAATATTGTGTTTTAATTTAATATATGTATATTATTATAGTTTTGGCTGCCGCGGCCAGTGTACATTTATTTATTTTCAAATTTTTTTTTTTTTTAGTCACTCGTCAAATTCTTGGCTGAAGCTCACCGGGGTGTCCACGGGTTCGTGATGGACGAACACGGTAACCCAATCGAAAAAGCGTCGCTTAAGATCAAGGGTCGTGACGTAGGATTCCAAACGACCAAGTACGGTGAATTCTGGAGGATATTGTTACCCGGCGTTTACAAGCTCGAGGTCAGTAGAACCTAATTATATATTATTATATTTTACATACAACGGGCACCTTTAATAACAGAGAGATATTATACTCACATATCCAACCTAGTACATATTATTTCTTTATTAATATATCTCGTTCTATAAAATCGGTTACAAATTCATTAATTTTAAGTATCACAATGATTTTATTTGATACGACTGTAAAAATCATCGCATTATTATTGCAATCGAAATTTCCACACAGAATTCAATAAAAAATTTCAAATACTTATTTTATAAAATATGCAACTATTATATTATTATAAATTATGCATTTATTTAGAAATATGCTAAAATATGAAGGTATTCATTCTTAACATTAATGTTCTTATAAAAATGACAAAAACTATAAATTACAAAATGTAATTGATTTTCAGTCAGTATTCAGAATTGTACGATGTCTAAAGATAGGTTTGCATTTAGGAGAACGATTTGACGTAAGATACTCATTATATCCGAGTGTCATTATTATCACTCTGTGTAAATTCCAGGCCCTGATTAAAAATAATGGGAAGTGTACAATATAGGTAACTATACACGCGATTTTCTGGCGGAAATAATATACTCCAACTTCCAAGGGTGGACAGCTAAGACTTACACATAGGTGCATAGATAGTTTGGGAAGGGAGAAATTCCATATAGGCGACGAATGGCAAAGATTTAAGTTATAGTTTTACATAAAATGTGTATAAGGGCGATCGAGATGCTCAGATGACTAACTGTATATATATTATATACCCTCCCGCATAAACCACCCCATCACGCCCCCGTTACAAATCAAAATATACCAATGGCGTGGCGTGATTTCAGATATACGGAGACGGATACATACCCAAGGAAATGGACTTCATGGTCGTGGAACAACACCCCACGCTCCTGAACGTGACGCTGCACACGTCCAAGGTAGGTAGTCTTCCGACGAAAAAGCCTCGTCTAAAACCCTGGCAACCGCCGTGGATGACCGGTGCTCGGGACGAGACAATCTCCGTCCGGGGCTCATCCCTGAACTCCAGCAGGAACTGGAGGGAAGGGCTGCGGGCTTACTGCAACGACGCGCGTTCGACGTCGCGCAGCTGGCACGCGAGGACCGCGGCCGTGGTGGCGGTCGTGCTTTTCTCCGGGCATCGCAAATAGCCGCTTTTCGCGATTAATATAATATATATACCTATATCATTTATTTTATTATATTATAATGCACTGAGAGGACGTAGTACTAGTGCCTGTTGCATACGCCTTACTAACGCATAACATATACCGCCAAAATGTGTACTTTCAGCATTTGCGATTTTATGATGTTAGGCATAGCTTTAATAATAAAATATTAGTGTATTATTCGCATCCGTTATGAAATGTTAAGAATATCTGAACGTTTATATTTCTCTTTGGGTTTTTACAATATTCAAGTTGTTACTTATTAGATAAGTTAGGAGTAGGTATAGGTATGTAAAATATTTATACTTATCTAAAAATGCTCATGATTCTACTAAAAACTACAATATCGTAAAAATCCAACATGCAAGAGTACAGATAATGTCCTTACCTACCTTTAAACATTCATATAATACCCATAGGTCAATTCATTTAAATATTATTAAAGCCAACACAAAGGTGTCATATCCCCCTTTTGGCTAACTTTTTTCATATTAAATAATTGATGAAGCAATGAATGTTTACGTACTACTATACTACTATACAACGTGGTCTGACAATAGTCAAAAATTCATATCTCAGCCCCCCCCAACATTAAAAAAAAGCTAAGCATGCAACTGGATTGCTGTCTCTTGACTTGGGGCCGCCGACAGAGTGTATAGTCATGCTATAATGGGTTTGGAGGCGATTACCTAATTATTATAATATTTCGTTCACATCGTCCCGATGGATGCAAACGAACCTACGTCGTATATGGTCTACGCAGCTACCTAATCCGAATAATTCGAAAAAGATTTGGTTAAACAAATGTTTGGTTTTATTACAGTTTTCTCGCGACCGGCACTCCACGCACACTTCTTAGTTCTTTCGCACCACTCATTACCTAATGTTATTGTGCATTATTATTTATTATTATGGCAGTGCGTTTCTATTAACGTAAGACACCATCAATGATTACAAAAAGATATTCTTAAAAACGTTAATAGTTGTTTAGACAATTATCGGTGTCTTATGTTGAAGAATCCCTGCCGCTAACAATACACACCACTAAGTAGGTACCTAATAATAACCTTACTGATTTAACATAAATCTATAATACATAGTAAAAGTGTAACAATATCATTATATTAATATATCCTCTTTAAATACATTTTATTTTTATAGTTAATACTTTAATAGACTAATACTTGTGTATAGTATTTATGTCTTATGCACTAGAATCTAATCACTCTATGAATAACTATCAAAACTTTTTTTTTCCGAGTTGATAATATTATTTATTATGTTTTCATTGTTCCTAATTTTCTAAAAGTTATGAATGTGTTTAAGTCTATGCATATCCAAAAATAATATCAGTGTTGATATTATTTATATTGATTTATAAATGCTTAACTATAAAGGCAGTTAAAGAATAAAGTTATCCTATGTAATAGAAGGTTAAATTTAAGGCTAAGTATATTATATATATATATATATATATAAAATAATACATTATTTATGACTAAGAATTGAAAATATAAGGTACTTACAAATTTTCAAACTGATAAATTTCATTTTTAAACGTGTATTAAACTAGAAAAAACAAAGAACTATGCATTTGAAGTGTCCTATAAAACAATTTTAAATGGTAGAAAATACGATCCATACATTTTTATCAGAAAGTAGGTATACTAATATTATCAGTCATAATATTAATATAATTGTTTTGTGTTGTTTAAATATATATTTTATGTATTATGGTTATAAATTATTTAACAAATGTGAATATATTTTTTAAGTAGCTTGCTAATTGTACTTAAATGTCACACACGCCATAAAAAATACTGCATCAAATGCATCATATTAATATTATGTAGAAAGGTACATTAAATTTGTAAATCTAAAAATAGTAAACAAGTTGTTAAAATATTTAGTACTTGAATAAAATATAATTTGTACTTAACATTTACATATTATATTGATTAATACTTAGCAGTGGCTAACATTTATTGGTTTCCTTGCTTTTTATAACATGCATGTAGATTGATTTCTGAATTAACATCTTCTTTATGATTTTAACTGGTGAATATTTCAAATGTATTTTCTACAACTATTATTCTTTGCATACATGTACAAAACTCAAGTGGTTACAGGTTCTAAGGGAAAACACAATTTCTGCATTATCTTCTACTACTATTATTGCTACTACTACAGATACAAGAATAAAATTCCCTGATT